>JBBPLE010000456.1:0-27625 GCA_038089675.1 Boletales sp. KT-2023b | reverse complement strand
CATTTCTGCTTTTCTATTCTTGTTATCTATGCTTCTACTTCTCATGGAAGATTCTATCTTTCTTTGCTTAGTAACCAACCTTCCATGACCTTCTATTAGTTTCTATTCTTTGCAGTACTTAAGCCATCACTTCACTTGATGTATCCTTAGCTTAGTCCTGCTCAATCTTACCTTCGAACTCCTTGAACCTCTTGAACCCTTTCATTGACTTCATTGTTGGACAACTCCTTGAATCCCTTCGTTGAACTCCATCAACAGATGACTCCTTGAATCCCTCCGTCAACTCCATCATCGGATGACTCTTTGAACTCCTTCGTCAACTCCATCGTTGGACGACTCCTTGTACTCCTTTGTCAACTCTCATTGTTGGACAACCTCTTGATCTTTTGGCAAGCATCCTTGTCCGAATACTTTGAACCCTTGACCCACAATTAGTTCTTTGAGCCTACGCTTGTTCCTACCCAGACCAAGCGTAACACCTCCCTCCAAACCAAACTGGCTGCCTCCTCCACTTCTGACCCCCTTGTTCTGGATGCTCTGTGCACCACCACTGGCGACGTCCCTGCCCAATTCCACTCTCATCTCTCTGACTGGCAATATGATGCTGGCATCCTTACCTTCCAAGGGCATGTCTACGTTCCTCCAGACCTTCGCCGCTCTATTGTTGAGCGACACCACAATCACACCTCCACCAGTCACCCTGGATATCTTAAAACTCATCAACTTGTTGCCACTGAGTTTTGGTGGCCCAGTCTCACTCAATTTGTGCATAAATACATAGAAGGATGTGCCCCTTGTCAATCCTCAAAGGCAAACACCTATTCTACCTCCCCACCCCTCTCTCCCATCGTTTCCTCCTCCCCTATTCCCTTTCGACAGATCTCTTGCAACCTTATCACAGACCTCCCTGTCTCTTCTGGCTTTGACAGTCTTTTGGTCATGGTCGACCATGGGCTTACTAAGGGGGTGATTCTCTGTCCTACCAAGAAATCCATCTCCGCTGAAGGAATTGCCTCCCTTTTCTTTCACAAAGTCTACACCAGATTTGGCCTCTACAACAAAATCATCTCAGACCATGGACCCCAGTTTGCCTCCTCTTTCGCAAAAGAACTTGGACAACTCCTCAGATACAACCTTTCCCTCTCCACTGCATACCACCCTCAATCCGATGGAGAAACTGAGCGGGTAAACCAAGAAGTAGAAACCTATCTTTGGATCTTCTGTGGAAATTCCCCCTCTACATGATCAGACCTCATCTCCCACGCTGAATTTGCACATAATCACTGTCCTCACTCTGTCACCAATAAATCCCCATTCTTCCTTATGATGGGATTTGAACCTTGCCCCCTCCCCACTATCATCACTGAGACCAACCTCCCTGTAGTTGAAGAATGACTCAAACTCCTCTCTGCAGCCAGAGACGAAGCCCTGGCAGCCCATGAACTTGCCAGACAAGTCATGAAATCCCGTTTCCATGGAAAGTTTGTCCCCTTCCATAAAGGAGACAAAGTGTGGCTAGAAGCCTGAAACCTGAAATGCCTTATCTCCCATCCAAAATTCACCCCCAAGTGAAAAGGCCCATTTACCATCACCTAGGTCCTCTCTTCCCTCACCTATAAACTCCACCTCCCATGCACATGGAAAATACACCTGGTCTTCCACACATCCCTGTTATCACCCTATCGTGAAAACAACATACATGGACTGAACTTCCCCTCCCCTCCACCTGACCTTATCAACGGAGAAGAGGAATACAAAATGGAAAAGATTATCTGACATCATGGAACCCTGAACAACTGAAAATTCCTAGTCCAATGGAAGGGATATTCAGCCGAAGAAGTCTCCTGGTTACCTGAATTGGAGTTCAACCATACCAAGGAAATCTTATCCAAGTATAAAAACCTCCACCCTCACATCTTTCCCTCCTCATCCTTCACACCACCTATGAAACCCAAACATGCCCACTTCTGTTAGATCCCCCTCTCCCACCACAGCTACTACCGGCTGGACCACCCCCCTACTTTATTGTATTCAAGGCCTTGACTCCACTAATGACAACCCGGGCATTCCCTGACCTATGTCTCCCCCTCTACGTCTCCCTGCTCTCAACCCAAACCCTGTTGTCTCTGTAGAATTACCCCTCTATGCCCAGTGCATCCATCCTGACCCATTCCCTATCACCGAACAATCTTCACTCATGCTCCTTCTTGAAACCCCCCACCTTATTACCCCCCTTCGCACTCATTTAGAACCCTTTTCCCCCCTTGATATCCTTCTCCTTCTTTTCCAAGAAATCCATAGTCTCTATCCCCTTGCCAACCAGATGTTCGACTACCCCATGGAACATGTTGCCACTCTCCATGAAACCCGCACTGAACTTACCAATCTCATCCTTTCCGTCATGCACCAACTGGAAATGGACAAACTAGCTAAGGTAGTTCTACACTATACCCAAGAACTTGACGAATGCCACCGCCTCCACCAGAACCCATCCCCTGAAGCCTCTGAGGAACCCCTTACTCTCGAGGAACTAGCCATCATGGAACAAGCCGAAGTCAGCTGGGATGGACAACATAATGTACCTCTCTCCCCTGATCATTACCTCTACAGCCGGGCATGCTTCCACTGCCACCGACTCTCTCACATCTGCATCAATTGTCTGTACTATGTCTGTCCCCACTGCACTCGTCATTGTCCCAGCCATCCCCAGCATTGCTGTCCTCAATGCCCTTGTCCCTGTGTCCTTAACCCTGTAACTTCTTCCACCTCATCCTCAGCTTCCTCCACTCACTCTAGGTGTTCTGGCATCGCACCTCCTTCTCAACCTCTCATTGAATGACTCTCCGACCCTCCATCCTCTAGCTCTAGTTCAGCTCCTAGACAAGTTCCTCCCCCATCCTATCATTGTCGTCGAACCCCTCATCCTCATTAACATCATCATCGTTCTCTCCCTGACTCTGAACTTGCTGACTTAGACTTAAATGACAACGACCCAGGATATGACAACTCTGCATACACCAACATGACTGGTTCCCCTGGTGGAGACAGATGTATGGATTTCTGATTCTTTCTTTTGATTTTATTCTTCATTGTAGCCTCGAATGTACTCCAGAGGTAATGTTACAATTTGTTTTCTTTTCCTTTCTTAATATGATAGACTGGCCTGACCTGGTACCTTTTGCTTTCTTTAGAGTGCTCTAGAACATACAACGTGTTCATTGCACACCTTTCATTTCCATCTTCTATTCTTGTTATCTGCATTTCTATTTCATATGGAAGGTTCTATCTTTGATTGCTTAGTAATGGACCTTCCATGACCTTCTATTAGTTTCCATTCCTTGTTACGCTTGGTCTGGGTAGGAATGAGTGTAGGCTCAAAGAACTAATGGTGGGTCAAAGGTTTGAAGGATTCGGACAAGGGAGGCTTGCCGAATAACAAAGAGGGGTTGTCCGACGATGGAGTCGATGAAGAGTTTCAAGGGATTCGTCCAATGATGGAGTTGACAAAGAGTTTCAAGGGATTCATCCAACGATGGAGTTGACAAAGAGTTTCAAGGGATTCGTCTGACAATGGAGTCAATGAAGAGTTTCAAGGGATTTGTCTGACAATGAGGTCGATGAGGGATTCGAGGAGATCAAGGTAGAATTGAGCAGGACTAAGCTAAGGATACATCAAGTAGAGCGATGGCTTAAGTACTGTGAAGAATAGAAACCGATGGAAGGTTATGGAAGAATTATTACTAAGCAAAGAAAGATAGAACCTTCCACGAGAAATAGAAGTGTAGATAACAAGAATAGAAAGCAGAAATGAAAGGTGTGCGACGAACACATTGTATGTTCTAGAGCACTCTAAAGAAAGTAAAGATACCGGGTCAGGCCGGTCTATTGTATCGAAGAGTAAGAAGTAAAAAGAAATGAATTGTAACATTACCTCCAAAGTACATTCGAAGCTACGATGAAGAATAAAATCAAAGAAAAATTAGAAATCCATACATCTACCCCCACTGGGTGAACCAGTCATTTTGGCATAAGCGGAGTCGTCGTACCCTGGGTCATTATCGTTTAGGTCAAGATTGGCCAGGTCTAAGTCTGGGGAAGGACAATGATGATGTTGACGAGGGTGAGGAGTTCTACGGCGACGATAAGACGGAGGGGGAACTTGTCTAGGAACAGAACTAGAGCTAGAGGATGGGGGATCAGAGAGTCGTTCAACGAGAGGTTGAGAGGAGGATGTGATGCCAGAACACCTAGAATGAGCAGAGGAAGCTGAGGATGAGGAGGAGGAGGTGACAGGGTTAAGGGTATGGGGGCGAGGACGTCGAGGACAGCGATGTTGGGGGTGGCCCAGACGATGGCAAGCACAATGGGGACAGACGTAGTATGGGCAGTTGATGCAGATGTGAGAGAGTCAGTGACAGTGGAAGCATGCCCGACTATAGAGGTAATGATCGGGAGAGAGAGGTACATTACATTGTCCATCCCAACTGACTTCAGCTCATTCTATGACAGCAAGTTCCTCAAAAGTGAGGGGTTCCTCGGAAGCTTCAGGGGGTGGGTTCTGATGAAGGCAGTGGCGTTCATCAAGTTCTCAGGTATAGTGTAGAACATCCATAGCTAGTTTGTCCATTTCCAGTTGGTGCATGACTGAGAGGATGAGGTTGGTGAGTTCCATGCGGGTTTCATGAAGGGTAGCGACAAGTTCTGTGGGATAATCCGACATCTGGTTGGCGAGAGGGTAAAGACTATGGATTTCTTGGAAAAGGAGAAAAAGGGTATCAAGGGGCGAGAAAGGTTCTAAGTGAGCACGAAGGGGGGTGAGGAGATGGGGAGTTTCAAGGAGAAGCATGAGAGAGGACTGTTCAGTGATGGGGAAGGGGTCCAGACGAATATGTTGGGCATAAAGGGGTAGCTTGACAGAGACTACTGGGTTAGGATCAAGAGGGGGAAGGCGTAGAGGAGGGGACATAGACCTGGGAATGCCCAGGTTGTAATTAGTGGAGTCGAGGCCTTGGATACGATACAGCAAGGGAGTGGTCCAGCCAGTGGTAGCAGCGGTGGGAGAGGGGGATCTAGCAGGGGCAGACATGTTTGGGCTTAGGTGATGAGGGGGAGGATGAAGGGGAAAAGATGTGAGGGTGGAGGGTTTTATACTCAAATAGGATTTCTTTGGCATGGTTAAACTCCGATTCAGGTAGCCAGGAGTCTTCTTCGGCTGAATATCCTTTCCATCAGACTAAGAATTTTTGGTTGTGTGGAGTCCCATGGTGTCGGATAATCTTATCCATTTCGTATTCCTCTTCTCTGTTGATAAGGTCAGGTGGAGGGGAAGGAAAGTTCGGTCCGTGTATGTCGTTTTCGCAATAGGGCGATAGCTGGGAAGTGTGGAAGACCGGGTGTATTTTCCAAGTGTGTGGGAGATGGAGTTTGTAGGTAAGGGAAGAGAGGACCTGGGTAATGGTAAATGGGCCTTCTCATTTGGGGGTGAACTTTGGATGGGAGATAAGGTGTTTTAGGTTTCGGGCTTCTAGTCAAACCTTGTCACCTTTATGGAAAGAAGTGAATTTTCCATGGAAACAGGACTTCATGACTTGTCTGGCAAGTTCGTGGGCTGCCAGGGCTTCATCTCTAGCTGTGGAGAGGAGTTTCAGTTGTTCTTTGACTGCAGGGAGGTTGGTCTCAGCCAGGATAGTGGGGAGGGGTCGAGGTTCAAATCCCATCATGAGGAAAAATGGCGATTTGTTGGTGACGGAGTGAGGGTGGTGATTGTGAGCGAATTCAGCATGGGAGATGAGGTCAGACCATGTGGAGGGGGAATTGCCGCAAAAGATCCGAAGATAGGTCTCCACCTCTTGGTTTACTCGTTCGGTTTCTCCATCGGATTGAGGATGATAGGCCGTGGAGAGGGAGAGGTTGTATCCAAGGAGTTGTCCGAGTTCTTTTGCAAAGGAGGAAGCAAATTGGGGTCCACAATCTGAGATGATTTTGTCATAGAGGCTGAACTGAGTATAGACTTTATGAAAAAAGAGGGAGGCAATCCCTTCGGCGGAGATGGATTTCTTAGTGGGACAGAGAATCACCCCCTTAGTAAGCCCATGGTTGACCACGACCAAAAGACTGTCAAAACCAGAAGAGACAGGGAGGTCTGTGATGAGGCCACAGGATATCTGCCGAAAGGGAATGCTGGAGGAAGAGACAATGGGGGAGAGGGGGGGAGAGGTAGGATGGGTGTTTGCCTTAGAGGATTGACAGAGAGCGCATCCTTCAACATATTTTCACACAAATTGAGCGAGACCAGGCCACCAGAACTCAGCAGCGACGAGTTGACGAGTTTTAAGATATCCAGGGTGACCAGCAGAGGTATGGTCATGGTGTCATTCAACAATGGGGCAGCGAAGGTCAGGGGGAACATAGGTACATCCTTGGAAAGTGAGGACGCCAGCGTTGTATTGCCAGTCAGAGAGACGAGAACGGAATTGGGCAGGGATATCACCAGTGGTGGCGTGTAGCGCATCCAAGACAAGGGGGTCAGAGGTGGAGGAGGCAGCCAGTTTGGTTTGCAGGGAGGTGTCGATAAGGTTTACAAAAAGAGTGTCAGGGAGGAGAGTTACATTGTCATTATCTTCGTCAGTTGGTGGAAGAAGATCTGGGCGATGAGAGAGGGCATCCGGTGCAGCAAGGGAGGTGCCAGGGATGTGGGTCAAGTGAAGATCAAAGTCCGAAATGTCAAGCAGCCAACAAGCCTGTCGTTGGTTGAGTTTCTGGGGTTGGCAGAAGTAAGTGAGGTTTTTATGATCTGTGAAGACTTCGACAGGGAAGGGAGATCCTTGGAGATAGTGGCACCAAGCTCTGAGTCCACAAATGACGGCGAGAAGTTCCCTATCATAGATATCATAGTTTCATTCAGCAGGGGAGAAAGACTGAGAGAGGTAGGAACATGGATGCCAATCTCCATTGGCATCGGTTTGGAGGAGGACTCCACCAGAGGTGTATTTGGAGGCATCGGTGGCAATGGCAAAGGGGTGGGCAGGGTCCAGGAGATGGAGGATTGGACAACTAAGGAAAAGTCGTTTCAGTTCATCAAAGGATTGTTGGCAACCAGGGGACCAGTCCCAAGGTTGGTTTTTCTTAGTAAGGTCAAGGAGGGGGCGGGCAATGTTGGAGTAATTGGCGATGAATTGTCGGTAGAAGTTGGTGAATCCTAAGAAGGAGCAGACATCCTTTACTTTGGCAGGGATTGGCCATTCACGGATGCCATCCAGTTTCACTGGGTCCATGGCGAGCTCATCAGGGTGTACGATCATGCCGAGATACTCAACCTCATTGGTTGTGAAAGTGCATTTTTCAAGTTTAAGGTGAAGGTCTAACTCAGTCATGCGTTGGAGTACTCGTTTGGTTCGCTCCTCATGGGTTTTGGCATCAGGGGAGAAGATGAGAAGGTCGTCCATGTAGATGACGAGCCATCCTTCTGCGATCATATCACAGAAGGAGTTATTCATGAAATGCTGGAAGGTGGCGGGGGAGTTGCAAAGACCAAAGAACATGACCGTTGGTTCGAACAGTCCTTTGTGGGTGATAAATGCCGCTTTCCATTGATGACCATCTTTGATGTGGACATTGTTATATCCCCAACGAACATCGAATTTGGTAAAGGTTTTGGCACCCTTAAGTTTATCAACAAGGTCAGATATGAGGGGAAGGGGATAGGCGTCATGGATGGTGTGTTCATTGATGTAGCGATAGTCTTGGCAGGGTCGAAGGCCGCCATCCTTCTTTTTAATGAAGAAGAAGGGGGAGGCTTGGGGAGAATTGGATGGGCGAATTTTTCCTGCTTTGAGATTCTCGTCAAGAAATGTGTCGGTAGTGGCTTTTTCGTCAGGAGAGAGAGGATAGATTTTGCCAACTTTTGGGGTGAAAGATTCGTCAAGATTGATCTCATGGTCATAGGGTTGGCTAGGAGGAACATGGTCGGTTGCTTCTTTTGAGAAGACTGAGGCAAATGACAAGTATTCGGGTGGGAGAGTTGCTTTTGGTTTGGCTTTTTCAGTGGCCATAGCTAACTCTGTGGTGGTTGTCATTTTAGTGATGGTGGTGGAGGGGATAAAGCAAGATCCGCAGCGCATGATCCGATTGATGATTCGGTTGTTGTTGGCCTGTTGGAGGTATCGGGCTTTGGTGTCTTTCTTCATGTAGTTGTAGAGATGTCCATCCCAGACAGAGTCGATTTGTACATGGCGGGGTGGGCAAGGGGTTGGTGTCTGGGGAGTAGGAGTTGGTTTGGTACAGTTGTAGTACAACTCCTGGGATTGATCAGAGTCAAGGGAGATGAACAGCTCTCACTTGGTCCAGTCAATGGTGGGATTGGCTTGCTTAAGCCAGGGGAGTCCAAGGATTACATTCTCCTTTCCACAGTTTAGAATGTAGAATGTGACATGGTGCATGAGTTGTCCAATACAGACGTAAAGTGTGGTGGAAAAACAGATAAGACTGTTTTTGTTCGAGGATTGGTCGACGTTTTTGATGGCTATGGGGGAAGGGAGTCGTTTGTTGAATGGACTCTATGTTACATACATAGTAATTAGTTCACATGTGTTATGTATTTAGCTTCAGACTCAGCAGAGCTGAGTTCTAATTGATTCTTCATTCGATACCACCATCACCCAATGTAAGTTACTCAACCCAACCAACTAAAGGTATGTGAAAGACCTTCCCATGTATGTAACATGTGTACTCGCAACAGGTTATGAGCCCCAAGCGGCAATCCAGCATTCCACGCAGGATCCCTGCTCTCTCATCCTTACCTGACCATTGGTCGGTGCGGATTCAGTTCCGCCTGCCATTCGGGTACCTTCGGGGTGTGGATTAAGTTCCACCCCTGGATGGTGAACGATTGAGCCGTCTGTGCAGATTAAGTTCCACCAGACGCTCTGCAAAGTGAAAGCTGCACAGAGTAGCCGCTCTCCATCTCAAAACAAGGGGAGACTCTGTCCCCTAAGTTTTTGGGCTCTGGACGTTCAGTGACACAGTTTAAACCCATCCCTTTTACTCATTGTCTAAGGTACCCATGCTAACGTCTAACCCTCATCAGATCACCAAAATGTCTTCCACCTCCCTCTCCACCATCGTCAAGCTCAACAGCACCAACTACTGTGCCTGACAGTCCCAGATGGACGATTACCTTCGTTTCATCAGGGTCTACTCCTGCATCATGAAGCTCTGACCTTCAGTCCCTGTCACCCTCACCGAGGTAAAGGACAGCAATGGTATTGTCACCCAAGCTGCCTACACGCCTCCAGCCGATGAAGTCCGCTGTGCCGAGGAAAAGCAGGAGGATTGGGACAAAGATGACGACAAGGCCACTGGCGCAATCATGCTCACTTGCAAACACCACATTCGCAAGTGCGGCATCGACTTCGGCGACCACACTGAAAATATACTCATTGAACTCGAGAAGCGTTTCGACAATCTGACCGTCTCTTCTGCCATAACAGAGTTCAAGGCCCTTATGGGTCTCACCATCCCCAACAACAATTCGCCCATGTTGAGTTTCTCAAAACTCGACACCTGCTTCTCCCAGCTATCCAACTTTGGGTACCCAGTTGACGACAAAATAAAGTCATTAATCGTGATCTCCAAGATCCCCAAGTATGCCGACCATGTCGCCGCCACCATTGCTGCTGCAAAGCCCGAGACCAACTCGGCAGGCATAGTTGTCAAGACGGTCCCCACTGTCAACGAAATCTCCCGACAAGTAGAAGTGTCGTGGCAAATGTACGTGCAGCGCCGTCCCGCCAAGGACTCCCAGCCTCAACAGGCCAACAAAGTCAGTGCCGTCAAACAGCAGCAGGGAGAACCCCAATTCTCCCAACAGCAGCAGCAACAACAACAAGGTGGTTCCTCTTCCAAGGGGAATACCAACCAGAAAGCGCAGAAAGGTAACCACTCTGAAAAGGGCGAAGAAAAGCGCAAGGAGAAGAAGAAAACCCACAAGGAAAAGAAGCAGGCAGAGGCTGCACAAGCCTCAGCCTCCTTTGCCTTCACCTCCGCCACTGTCATCGCCCCTGCCGCCACCACGTTCACGTTGCCCATCCCTGACCCCCGCCGCAACGCACACACATCCGGTGCGACCCACTATGGGCCGCCAGCATTTCCTCTCACGAAGGAAACCGTCTCCCTCGCACGATGCCTTGAGGTCCCTGCGACCTCCTCCACAATCCGCAACCTCGAACCGATTGCAAACCGCTGCTCCAAGTGTGCTTGCATGGAGCAATCCCTCTCCGACTGTCTCTCTGCCCCGCTTTCCCAACAGATCGCAGAGGTTCTGCTCACCGGAACCACCGGAATCATGGAGGTCGACAAGGACACTGTCAGTCTAGGCGAAGATGCCTATGATGAGTACATCGAGGGCTTCTTTATGGAGTCCACATCGCAGTGCGTATCCTTTTCCCCATCTACATCAGGTACTGACAAGCAATTAAATTTGCTGCAGGTAAATCGTATGTACACGTTCCCTGTAGTAGATAGTTCTAATAAATCTGCTACACATGAATTCACACAGTGTGACACATGCAGTAAGGACAGCAAAGGAAAGGAAAAAGCACACAACCACAAGGTCCCATCCAACATGTGGCTGCTCAATTCAGGAGCTTCGGCTCATTTCTCACCTGACCGCTCTGACTTCGTCGAGTATCAGAAGTTCGACCAGCCCCAATGGGCTTCCACTGCCAACGGCCGATCACCTATTATAGGTAGAGGCACTGTTTTATTAAGGTTTGGCAACCATATCTGCCGCCTATCACCCGTCATGCACATGCCCTCATGTGCTGTACAACTAGTGTCAATGGGCACCCTCCTGCAGAACACCTGCCTCACACTTCGCGCCAGGCCCGGGTATTTAACTATCTGGGACCAGTGCTTTAAGGAAGCCTATTTGGAATTCCATAGTCATGGTGGACAGACCATGTATTGGCTTTGCGCCAAACCCATTTTCCCTGATGATGTGCCCTCCAGCATGTCATCACTCGCCTCTGAGATCAAATATGAACTCATGCACCGACGTCTCAGACATTTGTCCCCTGATGTCATCAGGTGTGCTAAAAAGCACCTGAAGGGTTTTCCTGATGTGAAGATCCCATCGAAAACTGGCCTCTGTCAAGGGTGCCAGCTTGGCAAACAGCCAAATCGTCCATTTCCTCTTAGCGAGACGCAGGCAACCGCTCCCTTTGAGTTGATTCATTCGGACTTAAAGTCTTGTGAGGTAGTGTCTTACTTGAAATATAAGTACACTGTCGTCTTTTACAATGACTTCACATCTATGGCCTGGACCACCTTAATAAGGTCCAAGGATCAAACACTCTGCGCAACCAAACAATGGTTTGCGTTCGTCCGAAATCAGTATAACGCTGTGATAAAACACTGGCATTCTGACGCCGGAGGTGAATATACTTCTGGCACCTTCCGGGATTTCCTGAAGGATAATGGAGTGAATATCCAACAGTCCGCCCCATATGCACACCAGCAGAATGGGCATGTGGAACGCTTAATCCGTACATTAATGGACAAGGCACAGGCTATGCGGTTACATGCCTGCCTACCTCCCTTCTATTGGGAATGGGCTCTGCTTCACGCAACCCACGTTTATAATCGGACCCCACAGCTCAGGCTGAAATGGGATACTCCCCTGACATTACTTAAGGGGGAGAAACCATCCATTGATCACCTTCGGGTATTTGGTTGTGGTGCCTATGTGCACATCCCTGCAGAACACCGTGGTGGAAAGCTACAGCTGAGATCGCAATTGATGATCTACTTGGGCGTTGCCCCTGGTAGTGACTCAAATTTCATTTTTATGTCACCAACAAATGCCGTAGTTACATCGGCACATGCGATCTTTGATGAGACTCTCTTTCCGAGATGCTCTCGATCTGCTCCACACTGTCCCCATGCAGGTCCCCCGGAACCAACTCATACACAGGATGAGGTTCTGAAAGTTCCGGTTCTGGCTCCCACTGGTTCCAATGAGAGTTCCGAGTCGGAATCCAATTCCGACAAAGAATCCAGTTTGGATTCAAGGAGTTCGCCCTCTCCTTCACCATCGCCGAGCCTGAGCACGTCAAGATCTTCTTCTCCATCTCTCGCTCCTCACACCCAAACACCCAGTCCAGCCCTTCCTCCTGTGACACCTCCATCACATAGACCACCACCTGCTGGTCCCCCACCTATCCCAAGGCATAGTAAGCGTCTCCGTAACCCCCCGATGCGCCCCAGAAATATTTTTGGTGAGTGCCGTCATCCACTTCGGCAGCTCTGGGACTTGGAAAGTGAGTCACGATGGAGAGATCTTACCAGCAAAGCTGGCCTGTCCCGAGTTCCGGATTCAGTTCCGGACTCACCTGCAGTCCCTGGTGGACTCCCCCCATCTCCTACCTCTGAGGATGATGTTGACTGTCTCACACAGGAAGGGGGAGATGCTTTGGTTTTGTACCTCTGCAATCGGGCTATCCCACACGATTCCGCTTTTGGGGCATCCCCTAATCTACATGAGTGGACATTCTGCGACATCCAGAAGCTCCCTGAATCAGAGCAGAAGGATTGGCTTAAAGCCTGTGAAGACCAGCTACAAATGCTGAAGGACTGCAAGGTCTATGAAGTAGTTCTGCGCCCACAACACCGCAAGGTGATTAAAAACTGCTGGGTCTTCGATCAAAAGTCGGACGGTCGTAAAAGAGCCTGCCTGGTAGCCAAAGGCTTTAGCCAGGTTGAAGGGTTAGACTTTGACCAAGTTTTTTCCCCAGTTGTATGTTTTGAGACTGTGCGATGTATGTTTGCCCTCTCAGCCCTGGAAGGATGGCACATTTCCAGGCTTGACATACGCTCTGCATACCTATATGGTAAACTGGAAGAGGAAATCTATATGGAGTTTCCTGAAGGGTTCATGCCTCCCAACCAAAAAGGCAAAGTCCTCCACCTATTGTGTGCACTTTATGGACTCAAGCAAGCCAGCTTAGCCTGGTGGAAAGCGCTTGATGCATCCATGGCAGAACTTGGCTTTAAACAGCTAAAAACCGATGCCGGACTTTTTATATATCACAAAGGCAAAGACATCTGTCTAGCGATAGTCTATGTAGACGATGCCCTCATCTGCGGCCCCAACAAGATCTTTGTAGACAAGATCAAGGCTGCATTTATGAAGAAATGGGAATGTCGTGATCTCGGGGAGCCATCCGAATTCCTCTGAATGAACATTCATCGAGAAGGTCGTAACATCCAAATTGACCAAAAGGATTACCTTGACAAGGTGCTTGAATGATGCGGCATGACCAACGCCAAATCCACGCCTACCCCACTCCCACAGGGTTATTACCCAGTGAAGAACGATGCACTGATCCAACATGACTTACGGACGCATTTTCAGACCGTGATCGGCTCATTGCTGTATCTTATGATTGGCACCCATCCAGACATCGCAGATGCAGTTACCCAACTAGCACGCATGTCAGCCAACCCATTGCAGGAACACCTCGACAGAGCTCTGTATATCTGCCAGTACCTTATCGGAACCCAGGATTATTCCCTACTTTACAATGGTTCCTCTGGAAAAGGCATTCTTGCCTGTACCGACTCGGATTGGGCGCAGGACGTTAACACCGCGCACTCTCAAACCGGCTTTTATCTTAAAATGGCCAATGGTGTGTTTTTGTGGAATTCACACTTACAAAAAACCACCGCCGTCTCTTCCACCGAAGCAGAATATATGGCGTTGAGCAATTGCTCACGTCAATGCATGTGGATCCATGAGATGATGGGTGAGCTCGGCTACAAGCTGAAACCTATCCCCATCTGTGGTGACAATCAGGGTAGTTTATTCATAGCACAAAACCCTGTGACTGAAAAGCGCAACAAACACATTCATGTAAAATATCACTTTATCCACAATGCAGTCATGGTCCACAAGCTAGTGGAGCTTTTCTATATCCCTGGGACTGACAATCCCGCTGATATGTTCACTAAGAACCTTGGATGTGTCAAGTTCAATGAATTCCACTCCCAGCTCGGACTGGAGTTTAACTCCATCAAATAAAAGTACTGCCCTCCGTTTTTAATGCTTTACGCATCTACTGTATGCTTAGCAAGGGGGAGTGTTGAACAGACTCTATGTTACATACATAGTAATTAGTTCACATGTGTTATGTATTTAGCTTCAGACTCAGCAGAGCTGAGTTCTAATTGATTCTTCATTCGATACCACCATCACCCGATGTAAATTACTCAACCCAACCAACTAAAGGTATGTGAGAGACCTTCCCATATATGTAACATAGAGTCCGTTCAACATTGTTTTCTCAGGAGATGATGTTTTTGAACAAAGTCCCAATCGATGCAAGAGATCTGTGCTCCAGAGTCAATGAGAGCACGAGTTCCAACAGCTTTTAGGTGCGACGGTTCGACGATTTCAATGGGGATTTGCATAGACTGTTTGGTAATCGATGATACAAGTACAGGAGTGCACGTAAAAGAGGGAGAGCTTTGCATTGGGGAAGGTCTCCATTTTAAAAATCCTTGTTGGGGGGTACAAAGGAGATTCTTGCTATGGTTTCTTCTTCATCATCGTCCTCAACTTCTACTAACCTGGGGACTTCTTTGACCTTTCTCACCTTCCTCTCTCTGGTCTTCTTTGGCTGAGAGGGGAAGTTCGGGCAATCACCAGAGAGATGTCCAGGTTTTTAGCATCAGAAACAGAGTCCTTTAGCGATATAGTGTTTTCGCTCTTCTGGGGTTAACTTCGATACTTTGATGGCATCAACGTCCATAGCATCAGGGTCTTTCTGGGGGTGGGAGGAAGAGGAGGAGAATGAATGGTAGGAGGTGGTGGTCTTGCCTCGCTTTGCCATGTCATTGGCTCTTCCCCATTGGGTGAGGAAGTGAGTGGACTTGGCGTACCATTCATCGATCTTTGTGGGGATGGTGTCCATAGACATGATGCGACACATGAGTTTGGTGTAGATACCAGTGGAAAAGTATCCGATGAGGACATTTTGGTCAGTGATCCCGCAGATCTGGACATGGTTCCGGAATTTGGAGATATATTTGGTGAGGTTGGAGAGGGAGGGCTTTCCTTCTATCTTGGTTGAAGAGAGCCAGGTGATGGAGAGGGCAATGGTGTCCTTGTGTTTGAAGGCAGTGTTGAATTCGGTGATAAAATCTGCATAGGTTCTGAAGCCTTTGTTTCCGCTGAGAGCAGCTTTTCAGAAGGAGGAGGCCCAAGTAAGGGCAGCTCCTTTAGTCATATATGAAAGAGTGAAGGCGATCTTCTTGGCATCTGTGGTATAGACTTCTTCATTGATGAGGAGGTAGGTTTGGACAGAGTCCAACCAGATTGTGGCCTTGGCGTAGTCGCCATCAAAGTTTTCGGGGGTACCAATGCGAAGTTTGACTGGTTTCGAAGTCATGGTGGAGCGGGGTGGTTGTGGGGGAAAGAAGGGGGGAAGTGGATGTGAGGGAATGAACTGACGAGGGGGAATGGGAGTGGAGGATGGGGGAGGGAGGAGGAGTGGTCTAGTTACAGTGGGGGTAGGGAGAGGAGGAGTTGGTTCCCTAGGAGAAACGTCTGGGGCAGGGGTAAAGGTTTCGTCGTCTGACAATTCAGGGGATTCAGAGGGGACTCAGTAAGAGCATCATAGTGCCCATTCAAGGGCTCCTGGTGTTCGAGGGGAGGAAATGGTGAGAGACTACAGTGATGGTAGCTTGAAAAGAAGAGCTTAGTCCTTTTGTTACACTTGGTCCAGGTAGGAATGAGCATAGGCTCAAAGAACTAATGGTGGGTCAAAGGTTCAAAGGATTCGGACAAGGGAGGCTTGCCAAATAACAAAGAGGGGTCGTCTGACGATGGAGTCAACAAAGAGTTTCAAAGGTAGTCGTCTGACGATGGAGTCAATGAAGAGTTTCAAGGGATTCATCCGACAATGAGGTCAACAAGGGATTCAAGGAGATCAAGGTAGAATTGAGCAGGACTAAGCTAAGGATACATCGAGTAGAGTGATGGCTTAAGTACTGCGAAGAATAGAAACCGATGGAAGGTTATGGAAGAATTATTACTAAGCAAAGAAAGATAGAACCTTCCATGAGAAATAGAAGTGTAGATAACAAGAATAGAAAGCAGAAATGAAAGGTGTGCAACGAACACGTTGTATGTTCTAGAGCACTCTAAAAAAAGTAAAGATACTGGGTTGGGCCAGTCTATTGTATCGAAGAGTAAGAAGTAAAAAGAAATGAATTGTAACATTCCTCGCAGTACTTAAGCTGATGCTCTACTTGATGTATCCTCAACTTAGTCCTGCTTAATCTCACCCTTGATCTCCTTGAATCCTTGAACTCCTTCATCGACCTCATCGTCAGACAACCCCCTTGAACTCCTTTGTTGACCACATCATCGGACGATCCTCTTGAACTCCTTTGTCGACCACATCATCAGACAACTCTCTTGAACTCCCTTTTGTCAACTTCATCATTGGATGAACCCTTTGACCTTTTGGCAAGCATCCTTGTCCAAATACCTTGAACCCTTGACCCACAGTTAGTTCTTTGAGCCTATGCTCGTTCCTACCTGGACCAAGTGTAACACCCTCTGTTATAATGCTTTCATATCTACCATATACTTAGCAAGGGGGAGTGTTGAATGGACTCTGTGTTCCATACATAGTAATTAGTTCACACATCACATGTATTTATGTTCGGACTCAGCAGAGCTGAGTTCTAATTGATTCTTTACTTGATACCACCATCACCTGTCATAAGTTCCTCAACCCAACCAACCCAGATATGTGAGGGACCTTCCTGTGTATGTAACATGCATACTTGCAACACCTCCTGCTACTGGATGAAATGATTTCCTGTTGGGATACACAAACAGGAGAACAAATTGGAGAGCGATGGACAGGACACATAGGCTGGATAACTTCCCACTCCATTTCCCCAGACAGGTCAATTCTTGCAAGTGCCTCCAAGGGTTGGACTGTTTGTTTCTGGGATACCACCACTGGCCATCCCATTGGACAACTTCTGCAATATGGAGCAGGTGTACAGGCTGTTCAGTTTTCTCACTTTGGTAAATTTGTGGCATCTTACACACTAGACCATAAGATATATCTGTGGGAGTCATCCTCACTCACTGGTTATGAACAGCATCAGAGATCCAAATTCGAGTGAGTTTTGCACCTGGGATTTGACCAATACTCAACTCATTAGGTCTAACATCCCCCCTCCTCTGGACCTCACACCTGCCATCTTCAAAACCAGTGACAGGTACATCACTTCTGGAGGGTTTGGCAATGTTTATAGATGCTGGTACCATCACAATTCATCAGATGAAGAAGTATGATTTTTCCATCACTCAGGTTGCATTTCATTTACTCCTTGCTTAGGTTGCCATAAAAGCATTCCAATTTAGTTTTCATTGGATGGGAGCACAAATGATACATCAACAAAAGTATGCATTACCTGCTCACAAAAGATGTCTTTAATGCTCCTTATAGATGCTATGCAGTGTTGTGAGTACATGTGTTACATACATGGGAAGGTCTCTCACATACCTGGTAATGTTGGTGTTGGCACAACTAAGGGTGGTGGTGATGGTATCAAGATAAGAATCAATTAGAACTCAGCTCTGCTGAGTCCAAACATAAATACATGTGATGTGTGAACTAATTACTATGTATGGAACACAGAGTCCATTCAACACTCCCCCTTGCTAAGTATACGGTAGATATGTAAACCATTAAAATGGAGGGCAGTACTTTTACTTGGTGGAGTTAAACTCCAATCCGAGCTGGGAGCAAAATTCATTGAACTTGACATGTCCAAGGTTCTTAGTGAACATATCAGCAGGATTGTCAGTCCCAGGGATATAAAATAGCTCCACTAGCTTGTGGACCATGACTGCATTGCGGATGAAATGGTATTTCATGGGAATGTGTTTGTTGCACTTTTCAGTCACAGGGTTTTGCACAATGAATAAACTACCCTGGTTGTTGCCACAGATGGGGATAGGTTTCAGCTTATAACTGAGCTCACCAATCATCTCATGGATCCACATGCATTGATGCAAACAATCGCTCAGCACAATATATTCTGCTTCAGTGGAAGTGACAGCAGTGGTTTTTTGTAAGTGTGAATTCCACAAAAACACACCATTGGCCATCTTGAGGTAGAAGCTGGTTTGGGAGTGCACAGTATTAACGTCCTGCATCCAATCCGAGTCAGTACAGGCTAGAATGCCTTTTCCAGAGGAACTGTTGTACAGGAGGGAATAATCCTGGGTTCTGATAAGGTACTGGCAGATATACAGAGCTCTGTTGAGATGTTCCTGTGATGGGTTGGCCGACATTCATGCAAGTTGGATAACTGCATATGTGATGTCTGGATGGGTGCTGATCATAAGATACAGCAACGAGCCAATCATGGTTTGAAAACATGTCTGTAATTCATGTTGGACTGGTGCATCGTTCTTTACTGGGTAATAACCCTGTGGGAGAGGGGTAGGCACAGATTTGGTGTTGGTCATGCTGCATCGCTCAAGCACCTTGTCAAGGTAATCCTTTTGGTTGATTCAGATGTTACAACCTTCTCAACAAATATTCATTCAGAGGAATTTGGATGGCTCTCCGAGATCACAACATTCCCACTTCTTCATAAATGTGGCCTTGATCTTGTCTACAAAGATCTTGTTGGGGCCACAGAAGAGGGCATTGTCTATGTAGACTATTGCTAGACAGATGTCTTTGCCTTTGCAATAAATGAAAAGTCCAGCATTGGTTTTTAGCTGTTTTTAGCCAAGTTCCACCATGGATGCATCAAGCGCTTTCCACCAGGCTAAGCCGGCTTGCTTGAGTCCATAAAGTGCACGCAATAGGCAGGGAACTTTACCTTTTGAGTCAGGAGGCATAAACCCCTCAGGAAATTCCATATAGATTTCCTCTTCCAGTTTACCATATAGGTATGCAGAGTGTACATCAAGCCCAGAAATGTGCCATCCTTCCAGGGCTGAGAGGGCGAACATACATCGCACAGTCTCGAAATGTACCACAGGGGAAAAGACTTGGTCAAAGTCTAACCCTTCAACCTGAGAGAAGCCTTTGGCTACCAGGTGGGCTCTTTTACGACCATCAAACTTTTGATCAAAGACCCATTGGTTTTTAATCACCTTTTGATGTTGTGGGTGTGGAACTACTTCATAGACCTTGCAGTCCTTTAGCATTTGCAGCTGTTCCTCACAGGCTTTAAGCCAGTCCTTCTGCTCCAATTTAGGAAGCTTCTGGATGTCATGGAATGTCCACTTGCATAAGTTAGGGGATGCCCCAAAAGTGAAATCATGTGGAATGGTGCGATTGCAAAGGTATGAAACCAAAACATCTCCCCCTTCCCATGTGAGACAGTCAACATCATCCTCAGAAGTAGGAGATGGGGGGAGTCCACCAGGGACTGCAGGTGAATCCAGAATGGTGTCTGGAATGTGGGATGGGCCAGCTTTGCCAGTGAGATCCTTCCAGCATGACTCACTCTCAAGGTCCCAGAGCTGTTGCAAAGGGTGACAGCACTCACTGAAAATGTTTCCAGGGCATGTTGGGGGGTTGCAGAGATGCTCACTACACCTTGGGATAGGTAGGGGACCAGTAGGAGGTGGTTGGTGTGATGGAGGTGTCACTGGAGGAGGGGCTGGACTGGGAGTCCATGTGTGAGGAGCGAGAGACAGAGAAGAGGATCTTGACATGCCTGGGTTTGGTGACAGTGTGGGAGAGGGTGAATTCCTAGAGGCCTCACTGGACTCATTGCCAAAACTAGATTCCAACTCAGAATTCTCATTGGAACCAGTGGAAGCTGGAACCGGAATCTCTGGAACATCACCATGGGTATGAGTCAGTTCAGAGGGATCCAAATGGGGATGGTGTAGGGCAGATCAAGAGCATCTCAGGAAGAGAGTCTCATCAAAGATCACATGTGCCAATGTAACAACAGCATTGTTGGGTGACATAAAGATGTAATTTGAGTCACTACCAGGGGCAACACCCAAGTAGATCATCAATTGCAATCTTGGCTGTAGCTTTCTGCCATGGTGTTCTGCCAGAATGTGCACATAGGCACCACAACTGAATACCCGGAGGTGATCAATGGAGGGTTTCTCCCCCTTAAGTATCATCAGGGGGGTATCCCATTTAAGCCATAGCTGTGGGGTCTGATTGTATGTATACGTGGGTTGCATGGAGCAGAGCCCATTCCCAATAGGAGGGAGGTAGGCAAGCATGTAAGTGCATTGCCTGTGCCTTGTCCATTAAAGTGTGGATAAGGCATTCCACATGCCCATTCTGCTGGTGTGCATATGGGGCGGACTGTTGGATGTTTACTTCATTGTCCTTCAGGAAGTCCTGGAATGCTCCAGAAGTGTATTCACCTCTGGCATCAGAATGCCAGTGTTTTATCACAGCATTGTACTGATTATGGACAAATGCAAACCATTGCTTGGTTGTGTGGAGTGTTTGATCCTTGGACCTTATCAAGGTGGTCCAGGCCATTGATGTAAAGTCATTGTAGAAGACAACTGCATACTTGTATTTCAAGTAAGACACCACCTTGAAGGACTTTAAGTCCAAATGGATCAACTCAAAGGGAGCAGTTGCCTGCATCTCACTAAGAGGAAAGGGACGATTCAGCTGTTTGCCAAGCTGACACTCTTGACAGAGGCCAGTCTTAGATGGGATCTTCATGTCAGGAAAACCCTTCAGGTGCTTTTTAGTGTGCCTGATGACATCAGGGGATGAGTGTCTGAGATATTGGTGCATGAGTTCATATTTGATCTCAGATGCAAGTGACAACATGCTGGAAGGCACATCATCAGGGAAGATGGGTTTGGCTTGAAGCCAATACATGGTTTGTCCACCATGACTGTGGAATTCCAAGTAAGCTTCCTTGAAGCATTGATCCCAGATAGTTAAATATCTGGGCCAGGCACAAAGCATGAGGCAGGTGTTCTGCAGTAGAGTGCCCATAGACACAAGTTGAATAGCACATGAGGGCATGTGCAAGACAGGTGATAGGTGGCATATATGGTTGCCAAACCATAGCAGAACAGTACCTCTACCTATAATAGGTAATTGGCCATTTGCAGTAGAAGCCCACTAGGGCTGGTCGAATTTTTGATACTCAATGAAGCCTGAATGATCAGGTGAAAAATGAGCTGAAGCTCCTGAATCAAGCAGCCACATGTCTGTGGGGACTTTGTGATTGTATGCTTTTTCCTTTCCTTTGCTGTCCTTACTGCATGAGTCACACTGTGCAAATTCATGCATAGCAGATTTATTTGAACTATCTACTACAGGGAATGCATACATACGATTTACCTGCAGTGGAGTTAACCATGCATCAGTACCTGATGTAGATGGGGAAAGGGTTACACACTGCAATGTGGACTCCATGAAGAAGCCCTCAATGTATTTGTCATAGGCATTGTTGCCTAGACTTATGGTATCCTCCTTGTCAACCTCCATGATTCCAGTGGTTCCAGCAAGTGGAACTTCTGCAATCCATTGGGACAATGGGGCAGAGAGGTGTTCAGAGAGGGATTGCTCTGTGCGAGCATGCTTGGAGTGGCAGGATGCAACCAGTTCAAGGTTGCAGATTGTGGAGGAGGTCATGAGGACCTTGAGGCATTATGCAAGGGAAGCAGTTTCCTTGGTGAGAGGAAATGCAGGCAGCCCATAGTGGGTCACACTAGGTGTGTGTGTGTTGCAGCAGGAGTCAGGGACAGGTGACATGAATGTGGTGGCGGCAGGGGTGATGATGGTGGTGGAGGTGAAGGTGAAGGAGGCTGAGGCTTGTGCAGCCTCTGCCTGCTTCTTCTCCTTGCAGGTCTTCTTCTTCTCCTTGTGCTTTTCCTCACCCTTTTCAGAGTGATTACCATCACACTTCTGCTGCTTCTGGTTATTATTCCCCTTGGAAGAGGAACCACCTTGTTGTGACTGTTGCTGCTGGGAGAACTGAGGTTCCCCCTGCTGCCGTTTGATGGCACTAACTTTGTTGGCCTGTTGAGGCCAGGAGTCCTTGGCAGGATGGCACTGCACATATGTTTGCCATGACATTTCTACTTGTTGGGAAATCTCCTTGACGGTAGGAACTGTCTTGGTGACAACCCCCACAGAGTTCATCTCTGGCTTGGCTGCAGCGATGGTGGCAGTGACGTGGTCAGCATACTTGGGGATCTTTGAGATCATGATCAACAACTTTATTTTTTGTCAACCAGGTACCCAAAGTTGGATAGCTGGAAGAAGAGGGTGTTGAGCTTGAAAAAGGTCAACACAGGCGAGTTGTTGTCAGGGATGGTCAGACCATAAGGGCCTTGAACCTCATGATGGTGGAGGAGATGGTGGGGTTGTTGAACCATTTTTCCAGTTCAATCAGGATGTTTTTGGCGTGATCGCTGAAGTAGATGCCACACTTGTGAACATGTTGTTTGCAAGTGAGTGCGATAGCACCAGTGGCCTTGTCATTGTCCTTGTCCCAGTCCTCTTGCTTCTCCTCAGCACAATGAACTTCATCGGCTGGTGGAGAATAGGCAGCCTGAGTGACATGCCCATTTGTGTCCTTCACCTCAGCAGTGGCGACAGGGACAGAGGGGCAGAGCTTCATGATCTGGGAGTTGTTGAATGGACTCTGTGTTACATACATAGTAATTAGTTCACACATCACATGTATTTAGCTTCAGACTCAGCAGAGCTGAGTTCTAATTGATTCTTATCTCAATACCATCACCACCACCCTTAGTTGTGTCAACACCAATGTTACCAGGTATGTGAGAGACCTTCCTGTGTATGTAACATGTGTACTCACAACAGGTTATGAGCCCCAAGCAGGCAGGCTAGCATTTCATGTGAACCTCCCTGCTCTCTCATCCTTCCTGACCATTGGTTGGTGTGGATTCAGTTCCACCCACCACACAGGTGCCTCTGGGGTGCAGATTAAGTTCCACCCCCAGATGGTGAACATTTTGAGCTGTTCATGCAGATTAAGTTCCACTGAATGCTCTGCAAAGCAAAAGCTGTGCAGAGCAGCTGCTCTCTGTCTCAAAAACAAGACTATGTCCCCCAAGTTTATGAGCTCTGGACATTCAGTGACATGGTTTCACCTGTCCCTTTTACTTTCTGTGTAAGGTATCCATGCTAATGTCTACCCTCACCAGACCTCAAACAATGTCAACTTCCTTCCTGGCCACCATCACCAAGCTTAATGGCACGAACTACCATGCCTGGCAGTCCCAGATGGACAATTACCTTCATTCCATCAGGGACTACTCCCACATTATAAAGCTTCACCCACAAGTCCCTGTTGCCCTTGCCAAAGTAAGAGATGCCCAAGGGCACATTACCCAGGCAGCCTACACTCCCCTGGCTGATGAAGTCTGTTGCACCGAGGAAAAGCAGGAGGACTGGGACAAGGACGATGACAAGGCCACTGGCACAATCATGCTCACTTGTGAATGCCACATTCGCTAGTGCAGCATTGACTTTGGCAACCATGCCAAAAACATCCTGATCAAACTTGAAAAGTGGTTCAATAACCCCACCATCTCCTCCACCATCATGGAGTTTAAGGTGTTATGATTTACTTCTTTTTCATTGATATGATAGACTGGCCTGACCTGGTACCCCTTTACCTTCTTTAGAGTGCTCTAGAACACACAACATGTTTGCTGCACACCTTTCATTTCTGTTTTCTATTCTTGTTATCTGTGCTTCTATTTCTTATGGAAGGTTCTATCTTCAATTGCTTAGTAACAAACCTTCCATGACCTTCCATTAGTTTCCATTCCTCGCAGTACTTAAGTTGTTGTTTGACTCGATGTATCTTTAGCTTAGTCCTGCTCAATCTTACCTTGATCTCCTTGAAATCTCTGAACTCCTTTATCCACCTCATCATCAGACAACTCCCTTGAAACTTGTCAATGACAATCGTTGACTGAACCTCTGACCTTCCAGCAAGCCCTCTTGTCTGGATACCTTGAACTCTTGACCCTACAGTTAGTTCTTTGAGCCTATGCTCGTTCCTACCTGGACCAAGTGTAATATAAGGCCCTTATGGGCTTGACAATCCCCAACAACAATTCACCAGTGTCAACATTCTCAAAACTCAACACCCTCTTCTCCTGGCTATCCAACTTTGGGTACCCAGTTGATGACAAAATAAAGTTGTTGATTGTGATCTCAAAGATCCCCAAGTATGCCAACCACATCGCTGCCACCATTGCTGCAGCCAAGCCAGAGACAAACTCCACGGGGGTAGTCACCAAGATGGTTCCTACTGTCAAGGAAATTTCCTGACAAGTAGAAGTGTCGTGGCAAACGTATGTGCAGTGCTGTCCCACCAAGGACTCCTGGCCTCAACAGGCCAACAAAGTCAGCACCATCAAACAGCAGCAGGGGGAACCCCAGTTCTCCCAGCAGCAACAGCAGCAGATGCAAGGTGGTTCCTCTTCCAAGGGGAATAACAACCAAAAGCAGCAGAAGGGCAATCGCTCTGAAAAGGGCGAAGAAAAGCAGAAGGAGAAGAAGAAAACCTGCAAGGAGAAGAAGCAGGCAGAGGCTGCACAAGCCTCAGCCTCCTTTGTCTTCACCTCTGCCACCATCATCACCCCTGCTGCCACCATGTTCATGTCACCCATCCCTGACCCCCACCACAACATGCACATGCCCAGCGCAACCCACTATGGGCTGCCTGCATTTCCTCTAACAAAGGAAACAGTCACCCTCACATGACACCTCAAGGTCCCCGCAACCTCCTCTACTCTCTGCAACCTTGAACCAGTTGCATCCCACCACTCCAAGTGTGCCCACACAGAGCAAACCCTCTCCAAATGACTCTCTGCCCCACTTTCCCAATGGATTGTGGAAGTCCCGCTAGCCAGAACCACCAGCATTATGGAGGTCAATGAGGAGGACACCATAAGTCTAGGTGATGATGCCTACAATGAATACATTGAGGGTTTCTTTATGGAATCCACATCACAGTGTGTACTCCCTTCCCAATCTACATCAGGTACTAACACACGGTTAACCCCGCCGCAGGTAAATCATATATACATGTTTCCTGTAGTAGATAGTTCAAATAAATCTGCTACACATGAATTTGCACAGTGTGATAATTGCAGTAAGGACAGCAAGGGAAAGGAAAAAGTGCATTCACACAAGGTCCCATTGGACATGTGGCCGCTCGACTCAGGAGCTTCAGCTCATTTTTCACCTGATCATTCAGATTTCATCAAGTACCAAAAATTCAACCAGCCTCAATGGGCTTCCTGTTATGATTGGTGATACCCCCCTATCTTTTCTTTCTTTGTTATATAACAATCTCTCTCAGTCTTCTTTTGATTCTCTCACTATGTGACACAGTAACATTAATATCCATTCACATTCTAGACTATACCATGTCTATTTATGCTTACTATCTATTTTTACTTAGAAACCCCACTTAGATTTCCTATGTGTTTCTACTTGCACAGCCCACACTATTTATTCTCTTCATTTTTCTCATCATCACACATAGCCTCTGATTGCAGTACCTCTGCACAGTTTTGCATAGTGTTATACTTAATGTCTGCAGCCTTATGGCTATCCGTTGACTTGTAGTGACTCAGTATGACTAGCACTACTTAGTATAAATACTGAACGACCATGTACAGTAGACTCTAAGCAATTCCTACCTTAGGTTTTCACCTTCACCCCCCCTCAGTCCTCCCCTTGAGTCATGCTCTTGAGTCACACTAAGCCTTAGTGCTTCTTCATTGTTACCCTTAGTCCTTGCCACCTAGAACCTCTGTGATCCTTCTAGGAGATCCTTGATGTCATTTGATGTAATCCCAAACCCTCATCCACTGGAACCCTTGACCTTTGTCTCTGGAGTCCCTGACCTACATCAGCAAGATATCCCCAGCCCCTGTCCTTGATCTAGGCAACTACCACTAGGTCTACATTTGTTCCTACCTGGACCAAGTGTAACAAAAGGAATTGCTTCTCTTCGATAGCACTACTCCCTAGTAGATCCCACCATTTCACACTAGCACCCCAGAAACCCTAGGCCTTCAGGCAACCTTCATACCCCAGATTCACACTTCTACCAAGAATGTGTTCAAGAACCCTACCCCTCAGACTCAGACTCTTCACACCACCCTACCCCAGTCCCTACTGATGTAGAGGATGAAGATATTGAAATCCCTGCCCACAAGAATCCACTAGACACCCATCTCTCACATGAACTCTCTGCACAACTATCCTTAAATAGGGTACCTATGCCCCCATCCCCATTAACTCTCACATGACATCTCCACTTCACCAGAGGAACCATCCTGTCCACCATCGTTCCCACACCAGTTCCCCATCCACAGATTCTACCCCCATTTCTTCCCACAGAACCATCCTCCCCTGCCCTGTCAGTCAGCATGAGTGAAAGTGCACCCCCCCTGCATAAACCCGTAGAACTTTGCATTGCCCTTCCCGATCATTTTGATGGAAGCTATACCACAGCAAAGGCTTGGTATGCCTCCATTGTATTCTATTTCATGGTCAATGAAGAAGTATACAACAACGATACCAAGAAGGTGGCATACACTCTCTCATACATGACTAAAGGATCTGCTGCCACATGGGCAGCAACCTACCATATCAAAATCCTAGCAAATGAAGAAACAATCACTTGGAATGACTTCAAGGAAGCCTACCAAGGCACTTTCTACCATCATGACAGCAAAGCAGTATCCATCACCACCCTGAACTCCTTATGGATGAAAGGGAACTCTATGGCTGATCTCACCCAATATATCGCAGAATTCAGAAATCACGTACAAATCTCTGAAATCTCCGATGAAAATGTCCTAATCGGGTATTTCACTGCCAGAGTAACAGTAAACCTCATGAAATGAATCATGTCTATGGATACTGTACCAACCAAGATCAACAAATGGTACAACAAGGCTGTACACTTCCTCAGCCAATTCCAGAAAGCTGATGACATTGCACAATCAACCAGGAACCCCTCCCACACACCATATCAACCTTTCCAATCACACTCCCATGCCCGACCAACATGTGATCCTAATGCAATGGATGTCAATGCTATCTGAATTGGGAGATTAACCCCAGAAGAACATAAACAATGCTTCAAAAAGGGGTTATGCTTCTGATGTCATCAACCAGGGCATAATGCAACCAAATGTATCAAATTCCTGGGATGTCCCACCCCCAGAAATGTTTGACAAATGACGACCACCACCACTATTGATGAAATCAAAGAATGCAACAACAATGACATAGAAGTCAATCATGTCTTGGGTTTTTAGAGAGGAGGTCCAACCCAATGTGGGCCCCCTCCCCAACTAGATGCACTCCTGTACTTACTTTCCAAAGTAACCAAAATGCTATTTATCTCCCCATTTCAATCCTGAGTGCATCTCAAGACATTGGAACCTGTTACGATTCACTTCTTTTCTTGCTTACTCCTCGTTACGATAGACCGGCCCGACCCGGTATCTGTCACATTCTTTAGAGTGCTCTAGAACATGCAACGTGTTCGTCGCACACCTTTCATTTCCGTC
>JBBPLE010000455.1:0-27669 GCA_038089675.1 Boletales sp. KT-2023b | reverse complement strand
CCTGATTCGGCCAATACTGCCACCCGGGCATTTCCATTATTTGAGCGGAGACCAAATCACTTAAATTTTCGCTCCGAATTCTTGGACAACTAGTGTACTACTAGCAGTACCTTGATGAGACACCCTAATGCGATCACATAAGTAACTAGTAGAGGCATGATGTCTGCGTTATTCTATCATCCTGTCCTCGATGTCTTTTGTTGCTAATCCATCATGCAGACACTTTTCTCTCAATGTCCCGAGTACACCATTACACGGTATCAGAAACCTCATAGAGGGTCGGACATATGGGTGATTTAGGTAACCCTATTACACTAGCTAGTGTCTGGAAAGCTCCCGAGATAGTCACGTTGCCAGGCCCACCCGACGGATGCTGCACGCCATGGGCGCCTTTCGGAGCGAGGTCCGACAGCAGACCATTCAGAACCACTATCTGGGCTTTTGAATGCTTTTCAATCGCCATTAATGTGGCCGAAGTTTCCTACACCATGGCGGGGTCGGAGGAGATCTCCATCATCAACACTGAATGGTTGTTTACCATATCCATCATTGCAAATTTATCGCGCCTAACTGACTGTGCTCACAGATTCACAACAGTGCGTCAAAGGCGATTCCAAGAGCATCATATCACTTTCAGAGACGATTTCAATGACCAGCGAAGGCACAGAACTTGTTGGTAAGTTCCCGAGGTCTGATGGATATTTCCCTGATGAATCCAAACACTTCGTAACCCTTCTAGAACCACATTCGCATTGCATCGATGTCCGTCAAGGCGCAATATCGTCGGTGCAGTTCTTACCGGATGGGGAACACGTTGTGGTAGGCGGAAAGAATGGAACGATACGACAATGGAAGATACGACCAGGCAGTAACCATGCTGCTGAGGTGGGGAAACCAGTCCATATCCAAGAGGAGAATGGTGTGCAGGTTATCTCGAGAGACGGCAGGTGGATCGTACTAGTTGGGGCCGACGGTCGAAGGGTCGCGGTTTGGAGTGCCATCACCCATAAGAGAGTCATCGAATCCGCCGAGGCGCACGAGCAGAAAATTACAGCACTCGAAATCTCCCCGGACGGGTCTAAAATCGCGAGTGGAGCACGGGATGGGGCGGTGATCGTCTGGTGCTTGGAAACAGGACTGCGACTTGTAGGTCCGTTCAAACACGGCGCATCCATAGGGTCTCTCCGTTTTTCTCCAGGGGGTGACCGTCTTGCCGCTACTGGATGGAATTTTGTGATTCACATCTGGAACCTCCACGGCCATGCTGACGAACCTGTGACCTGTATTCCGCCGGACCCGGCGTACTCGCTCGCTTGGTCTAACGATGGCCGTCGTCTCTTTGCCGGTTGTCACCGTGGGTCCATTTTGTGTTTCGATGTCTCCAGTCCAAAGACTATCATGTCTAAATGGCCGCCACATCCTCATTTCGACTACATCACTGTTCTCTGCCTCTCGAATAGCGGCAAGTTCATTGCTTCTGTATCGGAATATTGTATCAAGATCTGGGACGTGCACGAGAAATCGGAAATTCGCTCTCTTAAACATACTAGCGAGGTTCTCGACGCCGAAATCTCACTCGATGATACATATCTTATCGCTGGCACCAAGGAAGGGAAAATTTTTATATGGGACATGCAGAAGATCCTTCCGACGGCTTACTTTTTCCACGTAGGCCAAAAGCCTGTTCTACTGATCACCGGGGATTGATAATTCTATTAGCCTTTGACTGTTTCGTTGACGCACCCGCCACCCTCGGAATTGTGTCCTATCGTAAGTTATCATCCGAGTCCCGGTCATGATCAAATCCGTTGATACGCAGACGATGTAGCTAACGGAAATCAGCAGTGCAGTCTATGTTCTTTGGAAATCGGGCGAGCTTGCCCAAGCGGAGAAAACTCTGTCGTGTGAAATTGACTGTATCCAAAGCCAATCACACTACGGTTTTGCCAACAGAGCCCTAGTCCGGGCGCGACTGGAAAAATGGGACGCGGCATTCGACGATGCACAAAAGGTAGTTCGCATCTCTATCCGTACGGTTGCCCTTCGTAACTTCGACTGCATAGTCGCTTGCTGTTCGACCATCAACCATAGCCCACGTCGCAATGGGAATCGTACAGACTGGCCGGAGGCAGTACAATGCTGCAATCCAAAGCCTCGATGTCGCGCTTGACAACTGCGATCAAGAAGAGAAGGATCTTGTTAGCATGTTTAAGGTAGGCAGGTAACCTCACAATCAGCTTGTTTGTTTTATCGTCACCACACCAGGCCATCATCTTGTTCGACTCGGAGTTGTGTGAAGAAGGCATACGCCAACTGGATGGCCTGATTGCGGATTCTCCAGATATCAAGCACCTCTGTGCTTTTGTTCAGGCAAGTTACTTCATCGAACTATAGTCGACATCCTCAACAAACACATAGGCAAAAATGTATGCTCTTCTCGCAGCCGATCGCCTGAAGAGTCGTGAATATAACGAGGCCGTGCAAATTTTGATCCAAGCACGAGATCTCTGTCCGTCGGGCCAATACCTAGGGCTGGAAACATTATCCCTTGTAAGTATTTTCTCCAGAATTTTTCTTGGGAGTCCATTGTCATATTTCATATAAAAGATTAGTGGTTGGGCATTTGATGGGTTGAGACTCTCGATTTACCAGCGATTGTACGAGGCCTGGGACGATGCGGGGTGTACCGAAGAGTTATTAAACACTCTTAAAAAGATGGAAAGCATCTCCAGAGATGAAATACAGCTAAGCCGTGACCTTCATGGGTGGTTTACAGGGGAGTATCTGCATCATATCTGGTTGGGACAGAGCTTGACACGTATACTCCTCAGGCGTCAAATTGCATTGTTGCGAGATGTTGGAAAGCCAAGGCGACTCTGCGATGAAGACCAAGGACTATGAGAGCGCTATATCTCAGTACTCTGCAGCATTGGACCTCGACCTTGCCACTCCGGAGACATCAACTTTATTCGTGAAACGCAGCGAGGCTCGTGCAGCGTTATGCTCGTGGGAAGATTCCCTGAAGGACGCAGATGAGGTATGTAATTGAATGCATGGTGACGTTTCAATGGAGCCTGTAAACCCATACATATCAATCAGGCCATTAGGCTGAATTCTTCCTCCCCCTGGGGTTACGAAAGAAGACACGCGGCGTTACACAAGTTGAAGCGTTATGGAGACGCGATCGCGTCCCTGGAAGCCCTTATCGATATTCTGGAAAACTCGTCAGACCCCAATGTTCAAAGTGAGCATTTCCTGATCGATGACAGTCCCAATCTGATCCTGGACTATGTAGCTCTGCGTGGAAATTACATCAACCCATCAAATACAATAAAATTTATTTTGGGAGTCTTCGGAAGTTTGATGCATAAGCACCCTTTTCGTCTCATTGATACTGCTAGTGGGATGCTCTGCGATGCTGAAGAACGGCAAAATATTTTCAAAGAAGATCCCATATTCCAAGAGATGGTCTCATCCATGATAACCCAACTACATGCAGAGCGTATCGACACCATTACCAAGCAATATCTTCAATATGTAATGCTCTCCCATCGATGGGAAGATAAGGAGCTTGCACTGGCTGATATTTGGGATAAATCTGTATACGAGCTGGACCCCTCTCCTTCTGCCACGAAACTTCAGCGGTTTTGTCGCTTGGCCCATGATGCTGGATTTCGATGGGCTTGGAGTGATACATGCTGTATCAACAAGGACAAGGATGTTGAATTTGAAAAATCCATCAATTCCATGTTTCACTGGTATCACCGCTCTGCAGCAACCATCGTTTACCTCACTGGCGTACCACCACTTTTAACACCTGGCGCACTGAAAGGGAGTGTCTGGATGACGCGTGGATGGACTTTACAAGAAATGCTTGCGCCCCGCATCATCCGGTTCTACTACGAAGACTGGACGCCATATTTGCACAACATGGCTCTCAATCACAAAGAATCCGCCGATGTCATGCGAGAATTGGAAGATGCGACCGACGTCGCAGCACACGACATTCTGTCTTTCCGCCCAGGTCTTGAAAAGATCAGGATCAAGCTTCGTTTAGCATCGACACGGAAGACGACGGTGCCCGTGGACATGGCATATGGCCTGTTTGGGATCTTTGGCGTGATAATGCCAGTCATACACGGCGAGGACCTGCAAAATGCGCTCGGCCGTCTGTTCCAAGAGATCGTTGCGCGATCGGGTGACGTTGCCTGCCTTACTTGGGTGGGCAAGTCGTCCGAGTTCAACAGTGCCTTTCCGGATCACATCGGTGTTTACGAACACCCCTTTCATACTATTACACATATAGGAGAAGAGGTGGTGGAGAGGCTGGCGGTCGATCTACGGCGGGCATGGTCGCACGAAGAGGAAGCGCGGGCAGTGGCATTTTACCAGAAGCTGTATCGGCTGCCTCCGACGGGCTGCACGAACCAGCACCTTCACCTTCCTTGCGTCGTATTTCCCCTCGTGAGGGTCAAGGGAGTCAAGCGCGCCGACGGGCTGCGCGCGTATCGTGCTACGACGCGCCTGCTCGAAGACACCGAAATATACTCGGACGAGAACCTCCTGTTCGGGAGCCAGCAGCCGAAAGACCTCGTCCTTGTGTTCCCGTGGATACAGGAATTGCTCGACGTGACGCCCGCTCGCCGTGCGCATTGTCCGAGCATGGAAGGCGCATCATCCTCTTCCGATAGCGACTCTGAGCCAGAATCAGAACTCGACCGCGAAGATACGGCATCAACGTCGGACGCGGGTACCACGGGCAGTGCCTCCGTCTCTCCGAGTCTTCCAGATGACCCGGAGCCTTCGAACCTGGATCAGACCGACACGGCGTTGAATGCGTCGAAGCTGGTCGTTCGCTTGAGTCGACCGCTCGGGGCGCTGCTGCTGCAGAGTTTGGGCCGCGAGCAGTATCGGAGGGTGGCGACGGAGCACGCGATCGTCATACGCGCGCGCGACGGGGTTCCCCTCGATGATATGGACCTGCGGACGCTGGACATTCGGTGATTGGCACCCGAGAGGCAAGCCATGCTAGGTCTATGATATTCTTGTGTTACCGATCGCACCAGGTACCAGACGAAGAGTAGTCATGTATCTGTCATTTGTCATGGTGGTCATAGAAAACAAATTACGCACCCACTGGAATTTGCAACGTGACCTGCTTGTCCTGATTGTTGAGGCAGGGAGGACATCACTGCCTGTCTCATGATTTCTATGGAGATCAAGGGGGATGCCAAGTGTGTAGTACCCACGGATTGCAGACAGCATTTGAGATCGCGCGAACGCCCATCACATGAACAAGTGCAGGGATAATCTATTGTGTTCTCGTGTAAGCTACCCCTTGATCCTCATCACATTTTACTTTAACCTATACTTCTGTGCACATTTTCTTCCTGAGCTTGCAAACCCATTATTCAAAAATCTCACTTGGATGTGCTGGATCAACACAATGAACCCAAAACTAGAGAACTTGAACATACCAAGGGCATTAATTCTAGAGCACCATGTATCAGTTGACAGGTGTTCAAGTAGTAGGCATAGGCGTACGCGACGAGATGGCTCGAAATAGCGAGCCTGTAGGTTCACAATGATCAACAACGATAAGACATGATCAATATGGTCGGCATACGCACGAGAACGAATTGTGTAGACACCCGTGTTCACGGTTTGTTCTGTGACCCCGTCAGAATACAAAATCGTCCCGAAAAAAAAAGATATTGACCCAAATGTATTCTATCTGCAAAAATCGTCAGTCGGATGAATTCCTCGGACACATCAGAGTACCAAATACAGGCATACCTCGTCTGGGAATGTGATGGCTGAGGTCGAGGATGGCAAAAAATTGCAGTGAGATGTAAACGAGCACGGGAACGTGTACAAACTGTAGTCATATCCGAAGGTCGCGAGGCCCAGAACTAGGGTACAAAGTAAGACGAGAAACGACGAAGATCATGAACGAAGAGCATACGGGTAACGTACTCGCCTGTTTGGATGGTTGGAGCAGGCAACCGATGAGTGAAAGTCATGATGCCAACCGTCAAGACAAAAAGAACGAGAAGCTGAGACGAAATGTTCGCAAGAAATGTATTTGTAACCCAACACCGGTTGTGAATCAAGTTGGCGGAGGCTATCCTGCGATAATATCGAACTCAGGTTGCATCGGGGATATGATCGGGTGGAATGTTTCACCCACAGGCTGATACCTAATGGATCCAGAATGGGTGATGAAAGAGCATCACTTCAGTGGGTGCTAGCCAACAGTCTTGGTGTTGCCGAGGTATTGCCGAGTGTTGCCAGGTGTCGCGGACTGCTCATGACAGTACCCGTTCCACTGAAGCACAGCCGACAATCTTGGTCATTGTTGAACTGCCACGAACAGACGAAGCGTGCCGCTCGTTATGGAAGATCTCAAGTTCAAGTACGAAATCACAAGAATGGATATACCCTACCGTTGTAATCAAGGGCGAAGAACGTTGCGAAAAATAGCACTCAACCATCATCCAGCTTCGAAACCGACTTGAGTTCACATGAAGGTTCTGGGTGCTATGATAATCAACGGCATCATAAGTGAGATGAAACGTTACCGACGTGACCTCACGGGAACTATCGTTGCTTGTAGCATGATGGAAGGAGTTGATCAACAAAGGGTGTGATATGACAGGAACAAGCGATCGGACGCCATGAGGCCCACTAGAAGATCCCATATACTTTGAAGAGATGCGTGACGAAGCTCCTACCGCCGCACAAATGGACGTTGCGTTCAAGTTTCCGAGTCATAACATCCTGTTCTACATTCGCAAATCCTTCCCCATTCATCAAGTGAAACACCGGGTTCCCTCTGGTAGCTCCAACTGGAGGCCGGATTGATATAAGACCTAGGTTACTGCGGAAAAGCCAGACTACGGGCTTTGATGGTCATTTATGTTTCGTGCTAAGTTCCCCTGCGGGCCATGCATGTAAATGCAACGCTTGCGTGATTTGAAAGCTCTCAGTAAGCATCTCATACACATATAGATGAAAGAAAAACGGTGAGGTGTACTATTCGAAGTTCGAGCCGGGTAGAGCTCTGCCAGGATCGAGTACCCTAAATGCATTGAGCATGCCATACTAGTCATGTACCAGTTGACTCGCAGCAGCGAAATAAAAGGCGCTGATGCGGAGCGCCCTCAACCGGCATTCACTCGCCGGTAAGATGCAGGGTCAGAATGACCACACCCGCGCGGCATGCTGTAGTTTTGATTGCGTCGGTGGAGGGGGGGGGGTGAGAGAGGATGTGAGTCATGTGACTGCGACGTCGCGAAGCACTGCACGCGTTTGTGAGGACATGGTCGCAGATGCGGGAGCACCGCGATTGAGGTACGACTCAAAGCTATGGGCGGTCACCAGCCACAGTCCATGGTAATTTAAACGTCGTCCAGCGCGACAATCGCACGAGTCGGGAAGTTCGCGAACCCTTCTCAGGGTAGTCTGGTCACTACTAGAGGCACTTCGGACTTGGAGCGTGCGAAAATGAGCCCACATTGGGGAATCCAATATTTTGCATCTCAATTCATCATGCACTTCTTGAAACCGGAGTTCCTTACTTACCCCTGGTATACGTGTATTCTATACGTGATGCCAACGGATCATGCCGACCTGTTTCGTCACGAGGTCCTTCCAGTCGACGAGAAATCCAGAAACCTCAAAATGCACCCAATTGACCTGTCTCAGCGACCAGGTTGCCTGGGCCTGTACCCGGATGGCAAGAAAATTCCTCACGCTTCTGCTTGCTCTCTTCGCGCCACATGTCCTCGCGTACGATTTTCCTACGCCCTCTGCTCTCCCCGCAGATACACCTCTTTTCCCTGAGGTTGACCCATTATATCCACCTCCCGTTAGCCCGGACCCGGTTATAGTTCCGGATTTCGCACCCGCATGGTTTATCGCGTATTCCAAGGCAAAAGCGTTGGTTTGTGTCGTTCTTCATTTCTAGTCATTACTTTTAATGACGTTTGAACTATGAGCAGATTTCTAGGTATACGATCGGGCAGAAGGTTAACATTACCACTGGTGTTGGCTGGGGGAATGGTCCCTGTGTGGGAAATATTCTTCCAGTCGCCGATTTTCCTGGTTTGTGTCTTCAAGTAAGCCCATTGCAATTTCGCCCTATGTCCTTTCTTGAATACTCGTAATTCCGGATCAGGACTCGCCCCTTGGTGTTCGTTCCACCGACCTAGTCAGCTCATTCCCAGCCGGTGTGACCACAGCATCGACGTGAGAGACTCCTATCACAGTTCACTACAGGGTCATAGTATTTCCTACTGTAGGTGGAACCGTGCCTTGATTCGCGCACGCGGATTCGCCATGGGTCAGGAATTCAAGGCGAAAGGAGTCAATCTCGCACTCTGCCCAATGATGAATATGGGTCGTGTTCCTCAGGGTGGGCGTAATTGGGAAGGTTTCGGAGCTGACCCATTCCTTGCCGGGGAAGCCACTTATGAAACCGTGCTCGGTCTGCAAGCTGGTGGTGTCCAGGCAACTGCAAAACACTTCATTAACAAGTTGAGTTTGTTGTTTGCTGTGCTCACTGATCGTTTCACCTCCATCGATGGCAGCGAACAAGAATGGATGCGTATGCAATCGTCGTCTAACGTTGACGATCGAACTCAACATGAAATTTACGCGCATCCATTTATGCGTGCTGTAATGGCTGGCGTTTCGGCAGTCATGTGTAGCTATAGTTAGCAACGTTCACCCAAGGATCGTTTCGGGTTCGCTCTAACTTATTCTCGAGATCTCATAAACGACACATATGCCTGCAATAATAACAAGACCTTGAACGACATCCTGAAGAGGGAGTTTGGTTTCCAGGGCTGTAAGCAAAATTCCTTTGAAGATCTGAGTTCATGTGCTTATGTGGTATTCAAAGTTGTCATGTCGGATTGGTATGCAACCATGACCACGCTCTCAGCTGTTCAGGGTCTCGACGTTTGTGTACCTTTGTCTTCCTAGAGGGTTGTTGCTGACGTCAGTTACACAGATGACCATGCCTGGAGATATCTATCCGGACTCAGGCAATTCCTACTTCGGTAGAAACTTAACTACGTACGTCACGAACAGCACAATCTCCCTAGGTCGCCTCGACGACATGGCCACACGTATCGTCGCCGCATGGTACTACTTACACCAAGACCGGGACTATCCACAAACGACCATCGATGTCTGGAATGCGAATGACCCTATCAACCGGAAGGTGAATGCTGAGAGCGACCATGCCAAGGTTGTTCGGGAAGTTGCAGCTGGTGGCATTGTCTTGCTTAAAAATGAGGGTGCACTACCTTTGAGGAAACCCAAAAACGCAGTCTTGGTCGGAAGTGATGCCGCACCTCCTCGATCTGGTCCGAATGAGTACCCATACATGGCTGGTGATCCAACCGGAGTCCTCTCCATGGGTTGGGGGTCTGGGTACGACTTCTGCTTATATCGGGCCCTGCGCGCGCTAATTTCATTCAAACAAAGGGTAACGACGCTGCGGTATCTTATATCAGTCAGTCAAACATCGAGTTTCAGATTAGATAGCTATCTGACGGGACCAATCTATGTTTTCATTCAGCCGTATGAAGCGATTCAAGCCCGTGCCAGGGTTGATCAAACCATTCTCTCATGGGATTTTGACAATTGGGACCTTAACAAGGCGGAAAATGCAGTCATTGACCAGGAGGTCGCTATTGTCTTCATAAACGCTGACTCTGGAGAGGTACAATGAATAGAGTCTATTGAACTAGGGCTGACATCCGATGCAGGGATACGCGGCGCCGATAGAAGGCTACCCAGGTGACAGGCAGAATCTCACTGCTTGGCACGAAGGAGATAAACTCATCCTCTCCGTGGCTGCCCAGAATAACAACACCATCGTTGTTATAAACAGTGTTGGTCCTCTTATTCTGGAACCTTGGGTCGAACACCCCAACGTAACAGCTGTGCGTGGTCAAGCCCAACATGTATTTATATGCGTTCTGATTCATTTTTCCAGATCGTCTGGGCCAGTCTTGGTGGCAGTGAAACTGGTAGTGCAATTGCGGACGTTTTATATGGGGATTGGAATCCCAGCGGACGCTTGCCATATACGATCGCGAAAAAGGAGAGCGACTATCCCGCTCATATCTCCTTTGTTGGTGGGGGTACCGAAATTTTGCCTGTGAATTATGCCGAGGGGTATGGTTTTTAACCCATCTACACAATCTCTATATGCTTAAAGATATTTATAGGCTCGCCATCGATTACCGTTGGTTTGACGCTGTGAGTCGTACAGGCTGGATAGTGGCGTTCCTCATACAGCTGTTAGAAAAATATTACACCGCGCTACGAATTCGGTTTCGGTTTGAGTTACACAACGTTCGAGTATTCTAACCTTGCAATCACTCCGATTATTTCCACGACTCCAGATTCGGAGCTCGTGGAACACTGGACTCAAGGAGGCGCCCCCCCCATTTCTGAGGGCTCAACCACGGCTTTCTGGTGAGTTTCTTGCATTCTTGTAGAGGACGTCCGTGCTTCAATTAATCCCCCCCTTTAGGCTTCATATGCCCATGGTTCGGGTGACTTTTGACGTGACGAACACAGGATCTTCCTCCGGAGGCGAGGTAAGTCGACACCCGTTCACTTTTCCTAGTTTCGTTGTCCAACGACGATCTATATCTTCCTTCATAGGTTCCCCAACTATACCTCCATCATCCCGTATCAGCGCACGAGCCTCCATCGGTCCTGAAGGGATTCACCCATATCAATCTCCACCCGGGTCAGACGGGTCGTGCATCAATTACACTTTCGCGGTACGATTTGTCCATCTGGGATGTCCTACGCCAAGGATGGGCAAAGCCGAATGGAACGATCGCATTTTCGATCGGCGCGAGTAGCAGGGACTTTAGGCTGAGCGGCACTATTCCTGTGTCAGTGCATAATTAGCGGAAAACAAAAATATTTGGCGATCACATCGGACCTGATGGTCACACCAGATTTAATTTCGTGTGTTTGAGGGCAGGTTTAGAACCCCCCACTACCCATTTCCACCTGGCTGATACTAGTGAAAACAAGGCGGCCGTGAGAGCTCATTGTAACGGGTGAACACGGTAGGATCATTCAGAACTTCTGTCGAACTCGTTATTCTAGGTGTGGGTACATTCTTTTACCTTCTGGACGACTTAAATTTACCTTGTTCTCGATCCACGTGGAACCATCACGGTTCTAGCCCATCAGCTTGTCTTTGTGGTGACAGCCGCCTCGTCATGGGACTTGGCTCCATACGAGATCGTATGCATGTTCACGTTCCCACTACTAATGTAGCAAGTACTCGCTCTCGCTACCGCCAGAGTGGAAAACAGCATCGAAGTAACCCACCAAGAAAATTGACGAAGCTATTTTAGACTCTGTGGAACTATCCCCGATGGGGTAAAATGCATACCAAAGCATACGGGCAACCTTCTCGGAGAGGGAGCAAGACGACCACCGGTTTCCCGCTCACCACATGCACAACAAGCATGACGAACGCGGAGCGAGTCCAAAGATAACCGACCTGTGCTGATCCACTAGTATAAAAACCTAGGTCGCGTCGGTGCTCTGTATCCTGCTCAAGACGATGTTGTCCTTCGTTCTGCTAGCTCAACTTTTCGGGCTGTCGCTCGCGACAGTCATCCCCCGCCTTTTGAACGACATGACTACCGATTGTTCCACTTCTGGTCCAGCCTCTTGTCAGAGTTCGACGGAACCGTCCAATACGTGCTGTACTGAATATCCAGGCGTATGTCGTTGCCCGCGTTTGAACGCGCATGTCATTGACGCTTCCCAACTGCTTGTAGGGCCAGATCGTGCAAGCTCAGGTGACCTCTCTCATCATGCAAGTGCTATCCTCTTTTCGACTGACTGCTTCCCGAAGTTCTGGGATACCGATGTCCCCGGTAGCCCAACAGACAGCTGGACAATTCACGGCGAGTAACACTTCCATTCGGTACCGTGTGATGTATCGAATCTTACGCCGTTGCAGGTTTATGGAACAACGAGTGCGTTCGTCAGCGACTCGTCCGTCTTGTCCTCACCAATTTCTACCCCTACAGATGCGATGGGTCATACCTGAATGATTGTGATTCGTCTCTCGACTATAACATCACGCAGGTGTGCAACTTTCAAACACTTTCGACGTGCAAGTCGACATAACTCCTGTACCAGCTTCTGTTAGAGCAAGATGCTACTTCCACCTTGGACTACATGAGTCAATACTGGTTGAACGATGATGGAACCAACGGAGAACTCTGGGATGTATGTTCCGCCGATGTCTCGACCACGTGGATGCCCGCTGATAGTCATCGTACTACTTTAGCACGAATGGGAAAAACATGGCACGTGCTTCAGGTATCGACCACTGCGCCATCTCTATTATATAGTGTTCCGATCCTTTTTGCCAACAGCACCCTCCAACCTTCCTGCCTCCCAACCGGCAGCCCCGAAGGTGCAGAGGTAGGTTTGCTGATGTCGAGGGTTTCCGCTGTTAATCCAACTTTGCCAAGGCCGTAGCCTATTGCGAGACAACCGTTAGCTTGTTCCAGACTCTTCCCACGTACACCTGGCTTGCGAACGCCGGTATTACGCCTTCCACGTCTCAAACATACAGTTTTTCGGATATCCTTAGTGCTCTTGAGACAGGTTCCGGAGGAGTGAGTCCGCTCGAGCGTCTTTGAATGTCGTCGTTGACGTTTTCTGCCACAACGCAGTACACCCCTGATGTCAGCTGTTCGGATGATAGTTTGAGCAGCATCAGCTGGTACTTTAACCTGAAGGGATCGGCCATCGATGGTGTATTTGTTCCAATTGGTAAGCGTGATTACTGTCCATCTCTGTTCTAGGAACTGATCATATGACGCAGATTCCCCCGACTCCTCCGACTCTTGTCCATCCGATGGTGTCCAATACCTCCCCAAATCAGGCTAAGCATCGTGTACGGGTATCATGTAGTACTAAGTTTGCAACAACAAAGTTATTGTTCAGCTGTGATAGCATGTCCTATAGACCACATGTCTGCTTCTATATTTGTGAATCCGCATTTTTCGCGGCTTACTCGATTTGTAACGTGTTGGCTGGATGGCAACACTGCTATTCACCTACATTGCACCGTTCTGACTCGGTCCTGGATCCCGTGCAGCGTCCTAGCTGTACGCCACTTAGTTACTTACTGCAGGCATATCTCTCAGCCGACGACAATATGTACCGCATTGCACAGCCCAATTCCACTGGACGGTACCCGAGGCCGTTTTTTTTTTAAATACAGCACATCAAGCTGACACCTACCTCTCAAGTTCACCCAATGTCGCCCATCCATCATGACCCATCGTTGATCGGATCCTCCCACACTTATGTTGGCCGCCCTCTCCATATGCACGCTTGGCATGTGCGCCAATCTTACACGCCGTCTCCACCCAATAACGGCACGATAACGACCATCGCAGTGGTCGTCTCCATCTTCGCCACGATATCGCTCGTCATAGCCATTTTACGATGTGCAAGGAGATCCAACGTAGGTTTTTTCTTGTTTCACATTTGTGCCCGGTGCACAAGCGTCTGGCATGGTGACCCAACCGCGCCGAATAGAATGCATCTCGCGTAACGCGCCCCGATCGGGTAGTGCGTGCGCCTCAGACATCTCAAGGCCCTGTCATCGCAGAGATTCTGGCTACTCATCTACCGGCTGCGTCTGGCAGAGATCCAGGCGGAGTGTATGCCGCCGCAAACAACGGCCCGGGTGAGCGATGATGATCTGGCTGGTTTTTTATCCAAACGGCTGACATGTTTGATATGCGTAGTGCAAGATCTACCGTCTGATGGGCCAAGGGTCATCGTCCATGAAGGTGGTGGCCATGTACTAGCACCGGTGTCCCGAAACGAACCCTTTGAAGCGCCGCCACCTTATTCATCGATACCGTCTTCACGACCTTGAACTTTTTTTTCTCTCTTCTGCGTCATTTATTGTACACCATCCTGTACCGAATGGCATATTACCTTTAGTTCGGGACCTTGAGTTTTACCATATGGAATTGCGGCTGATTTAGCGTCAGCGAACAAATACATTCAAGTTGACTGGTTTTCTTGCTGTAAATGCAACCCATGGAAGTGGCACTGAGGACGCGGGTGTAATAAGAAGGCGTGAAGATGACGCGGCATTCAAACCAATTTACCGATTACGGGGGACACACCGCACAGGTTCCGTGAGAATTTCCGAACGAGCATGTTGCTGGAATCCCACCAAGTATGACAGTATAAGTCTTGAGCACGGCCATCGATATTTACTATATTGTACAGCCCAGTCCCGCTGCTAGACGGTGACAACTCCGGCCAGTGGCGCCTTGGTTTTTACATAAATGCAGCGTTGACACTGTATACCTCCCAACCTCAGCTTGATGTCGCCCATCCACCATGATCCATCCGACCAGTCGTTGACCGGATTTTCCATTGTCCGCCCTCTCCAGAGGCCCCCCTTCCCTGCGCCCCAATATCCCGACCCGTCGGCTGAGTTCCCTACCAGTGTGATTGTGCTCTTCTCCGTCGTCGCCATGATATGGTTTGTTATGGCTATCGCGCATTTTGCAGATCAGTCCAGCGTACGTTTTCCTCCTTACCTATTTGTGCCTAGTGCACAAGCGATACTGGTGAGAGAAGAGGGGCGAGAAGAGAAGGGAATTGAAAGGGAAGGGTGGCTGGGCGGTTGTAACTTGTGGGGTGTGAAGATGAAATATGATATAATAAGAACATTGAGCGGTACGAACGAGCGAACTCGTGAAAGCTGTAGGATTCGATACCGTCGTCGTACATCTGCCCGTCCTTATACACTAGAGGATGGGCATGCCATCTATCGTATGCCAATGTGAAGCAATGTGATCGACATACCGATCAGCATTGATCGGTATGCAGTCTGCGTCGTGACTGAACGAGACGCGATGCGCGAAAGAGACATATGATCCTGCTGGACGACGTGTTACTATTTTTACTCCGGGATTTTGGGTTTCGACCATCTGGTTGCTATTGAATTCTTCCCCAGCTTCAGGACCCCACAACTGGGTATCCCGCCCAACAAACTCGACGTCACCACCACTTACAGTTCTTGTGTTGCCGCAGTGTGCGTTACCCCATGCATGTAGTCTATGGGCACCTCCATTACGATAGAACTTGTTTACAAACTGTTTCGGGTACGATCCTTCGCCTCGCATGTAATGTCCGACGAAAGGTACGTGGATCCGAAAACAAAAAGGGTCAGCTACGCCACTCCGACCCAGCGGGCAGAGGAGACCGACCACCATCAGCGAACGTCCTCAGCTGCCCTGTCATAGTCACCAGGTCGGAAGCACAAGAGAAAAGGAAAGGCAATAAACTGACCACGGTGGTTATTATAATGCCGCATGCCACAGCCGCGGCCCCGCCACATTACGAGGTTTCGCCGAGCATCATATAGGAAGGAGCATGCATGCTTCAGTGGAACAAGCACTGTCATGAGCAGTCCATGACACCCAGCAACACTCAGCAACACCTTGGCAACACCAAGACTGTTGGCTAGTATTCACTGAAGATTTGCCAGCATAATATTGGTTCTTCAAGCTGAGAAAACATCAGCAAACCAACCTTGTGCTGTCCAATCTTGTCCAGTCTGTCCAGACTTTCACTGACCAGACAGCACAAGGTTGGTTTGCTGATGAAGCAGAAATGGTGTGGAGCATCATCCAGCTTGTAGGCTGGGTCATAGCCACCTCTTGAGGCTAGAGCCAAGCACATCTTCCACTGTAGTGGATGGTGTTGGGCCCACTCTCTGGGCCATGTTGGGTAGGTTGATCTGTTCTTGCTAACCCTCATAGGTTGCAATTTAAACTTTCCTCATTGACATAGTGGGTTCAGATTGCATCTGGGATGTCTGGGACACTTGCAGGATGGTGTGGGTGGCCTAGGTACATGGCGCTTTGATTGCTTTTGGCTCTTGTGCTGACCTGCGATTTTTTCAGCTAGGGGACTCAGACCGACTCGCTTCGAGTCGTATCGCGCGCCACTCGTTGCGCCATCCATCCGGCACCCTTTCCAATCATATCCGATGCATTCCGCATCGTTTCCGCGTCTCAGATCGCCCTTGATCCGTCGCCTTTCACCAACCTCGCCCTTTCGCCCTCCTATGCCCGGATCTCGACGATGCGTGTTCGTTCTCTCGACGTGCTCGTCTCTGCTGCAGTGGGGACATTCCTGGACGTTGTGGTCAGTGCACTTTGTGACCGCTTCGCCTCGCGCTGTGCCTAGCTCGTTTGGTGGGGACTTTTGTGAGTCTCCCTCCTTTTCGTGCTCTGACACGGTTTTAACGCTTTCTAGCGGTTTCAATGCGTTCCACAGCTTCATCGCCGACACGTCCGCTTCAAGATCTGGACCCACGGCTTTGCGACTCGCGGATATCCGCTCACCCCTCTCAATCCAGCTCTGGCAATTGTCGCGTGCATCGGGTGGTCGCGGCTCGTTGTGCCGTCCCTTCGGCTTCATCACCCTGCCTCTCTGACATCGTCGCCGTCGTTCTAGCGCTCTCAATTGCGCTCGACAGCTCATAGTCCGACTAACTCGCCTCGCCACCCTTCTCGCAGATTTAATCGACGCGCGATTGTCTTGACAACGCGCCCATATCCGTCGCTCTAGGGGGCGTTCCTTGGCTCTGTAGACGATATCTAGTGGCAGAAGTACGTACCACTGTACACCCGCACCAAGCGTCACCGCTAATACAGCAAAGCGAGCCATCAGACCCCCAGCCATCCCAAGACGCTCTGGCAGAAACCCACCTCGAAGGGTCTCGTTCGCCTGTCCACCTCTCGGCATGAACGCGGCGTCGTACGTGATGTTCTTTATGTGGAGCATCCACACCACGAACACCTATGGCGTTACAAATGCACACATATTTACCGCGTCATATCTGCCGCGGCTGTCCCTGAGCATTACATACCGCCGCACTTGCCCTGCCGCACCAGCGCGTGATTTTCATCGCTCGCTGGTATGGCAGGATAACTTTGCCGCACCTGGCTTGTATTATTGTAATAAGATACTCTCCAAGTCATCATTGTCAAGTATATGGGATCATCACTCATGCACAAAGGACTCCAAAGGACCATGAATTCAAAACAGTGTAGTGAATGTATTGAAGTGAATGTAAAGACAGTCACTGGACAACAGATGAAAAGTGAATGGCTAATTGCAAGATTCACAAATCAAATGGTTGCTAAGGTGTTCAATGATATCTGAAACAAATTTATCTGCATAGTCAAAGGCATCACCTAAATCAATGATTTGGAACATTTTTTCCTTGCAGCCCGCACTGATGTGCCTGAATTGCATCCCCTTGAAGCACTCTACAGCCCTCTCATACAGTTGTGGATTCCTGCCATCAAGAAGAAAGCAACCCATCCCATTCCACCAAATCACATGCCAATCCTGTTTACATGCCTGTGGGTCCCTGCAGTTATCGGCATGAAGGAGAATGGGTGGTTCTTCAGCAGCAACAATATGACAATGTTCATCAAGAGTGGCCTTGGCATAAACCAAAGCAATGAACACATCATTACCCATGAGTTCCCAATGTGCCTTGCTGATATCCTGGATTGGAGTGCCAAGGAGTCGTTCAAACCTGGTGCTGAAAAATTCATGGATCTGGTACTTGATGGCAATACTGACAAGATGTGCTGTGTGAAATTGATAGGTGCTGGTATGTATGGCACCAGTGACAAAGGTGAGGGTCTGTTTGCATTGATACTTCATGCAGAATGCAAGGAACTCCTCAAGTTCCTCCATACTGTAGTTGTTGGATGGATGGGGCCTATACATTCTCATTAGCTGTTGCTTGTAATGTAATACAGTGACATACCTCCCAAAATTGTGACTGACAAACATATTGAACGAGCGTGTGGTTAGACTGGCCAGAAAAATTGGGTCATCATCAGTTTTGCCTTCAAGATTGTTTGTAGACATGCCCAGTGAAAACATGTCACCAAAGATGATGGAATCTGCCACCAGGATGTCATCAAAAGTTTATAGAGTGTCATCTCCACCTGCAATATTTCAGTGTGTTGACAGAAGCATAGGTAAAATGAACTCACCAAAAAGATATGGTGTCCGCCCTCAAAATAAAAATTGGGGTGTTGGGTAACATTTGCAGTGGTCATAGTTGACTGAAACTTCAACAAAGAGAAAGAAAGTGGTCAGTCACATGGTCAGCCACATTGACTTTCATCAATGATTCATGTCACATAAATCACTGTGTACATATATATTGAGCTTCAAGTACGCTACAACATGTATCAAGTAGCAAAGGTCCAAATGTAACCGGGCAGGATGAAAAACAGTATTGCCATGGGGGGTGGGTCATACTCTGTGGGTCTGCAATCAAGTCAGCCATCGTAGAAAGTGTATAATAAAGATCGCTTACCCCCTTCTTTGCTTGACTCTGAGTTGGTTGATGGGACACCTCCTTCAGAAGAGACTTGTGCCACCTCTTGTAGCATTGAAACCCAGTCTCCCAAACACCAGTTGAAAGCGACCGCATCAACCCTGCCTTACTTAACATGACCCTCAGTGGTGTTCACTCCTGAATGCATTGCAAGGCCTCCTCAATGTCAGAGTCTGTGGCTGACATGGTATCGTGTAGGTGGGTCATGCAATGGTGGATGGCATCCTTGACTTGCTGAAGACCACTTTGGAACACTTCGTTAACATCCCCCACATCATCTCCTCCAGTTGGATACAGCATCTGTATGGATTAAAATGAATCTTTGTAAAATACCAATAGATACTGGTAAACAATGTACCCAACATGCATACCCTTCAGGATCTGACTTATCTATATTGATTGAGGGCTTGCCAGGCCTACGGACCCAAATATGAAGTTCAATGTAACTGATAGTGATCCACGTATGACCCTTGATCACAACAGGGCCATATGGGCTGGACACATCTTGGTGTGATAATACTTGACTGTTGGACAGCATCTTCGAGCATTTTACATTGTGAGCAAGATTCAATCTTTTCCCAGGAGGGTGGAAAGGTTTTGATTCTTTGACAAGTAGCTTTGAGACGACTAGTAGGTCAGAAGAATTAGCAATGAATGAACACAGTTGTTCCATGACTTCGTCATCTGTTTGAGAGAATATGACCTCCATTACCCAAAGTGTTCAATTTGCTGCAATGTCAGGATCAGGAGATACCACATTGATCAGCACTTGAAGATCAGGAGTGGCAGAGAAGTCTGTGGTGCTGGTGAAAGCTATACCCTGCTCAAGGTGCACTAAGATTGCACAGTTATACTCAATGGTGTTGATAATGGCTTCAATGGATGAGGATATTGGGTTGATCAGCACTTGATGAGCTTCACTGGGTATCGTGATGGTGAGCTTTTGTTTGGCAGGAAAATACATTAATCTGTGACGATGTTTGCTGGCATCATATGATAAAATAGAAAGCAAAATACATACTTTGGCTTGTATAAATTGCTATCTCTTGTAATACTCAAAATATGGGTGTAATCCACAGTGGAAACACCCCCATACTATACCAACTATTAGAATTCTGTGGCCAATAAGATGAGAGACATACTGAGATATAATTTGATGGTTCAATGTGATGGATACCTTCAAGGATCTGCTGGCATTTACCTGAATGGGATTAAAGTACAGTGTAATGATTTGATGAATGCTGGATACATATAGATCTTACCAAGGTTCACGTAGGTAGATTTGCAAAAGGTATGTGATTGCTTGTGGAAGGGACCAACGATTAATGGCGGAATTTGAGCAGTAATACCTTTGGTCTCTCATGGAGATATAGATGTACAACAGCGAGATGGCTGTTTGATGATGACTGGTTTAGGGGAAAGAAAAGATGGTGGGCAGGATTGGTTGCAGAGTCTCTGGTGAAATGTATCAACCATGGTGAGAAAGAGACACCTTTGAGTTTGCTGTAAGCCTGTCTGCTGCAGCAAAATGGGGGCAGTATTGTCAACGCTTACTAAACAGCACACATGCATTCTCCAGCCATGTCGTCAGTTCACCTTTTCTGTCTGGTAGAACCAGTCCATTTCAGGCCAGCAGTGTCTTCACCTGGCAGAATCCTGTATTTGGCAACTTCTTTATGCCATTTCCACAGATGTTACCTCAGCTCCCCCTCCATCCATTATCCTCATTGCCTGCAGATGTACTTGTTGCCTTTGACTGGCTGTGCGACATCTATCAATGTACACATCAAGTTTTGAACCAAGAAGATGCTGACCCACTCCGACTTACACATTACCTTGGCACTATTGAATGTGATGCAATGCCCATGCTTGCAGCCATCCCCATTGGCTATGAGTTAGGAGAATGGGTTGCACAAGTAGCCAAATTATTTGGCAACATGCATAACACCATCTCAAGCTATTGTGATAATGTTCAAACCAGGTCAGTCTGACAGTCATGTACATAACTCACTCACATGGACACCAATCACTTTGTCCCAGGCTGGATACAGATGTTGTGATACCGCAAGTGGTCACCAAGTTCCAATCTGGTCATCATGGATGTCCTAAGAAGATTATAGACATCAATTACCTTCAAGAAGCCCTTGCTAGTTCTCATAACATAAAATTCACAGATCTTGCTGATATCCTGGGAGTTCACAGAAACACATTGTGCACCTATATGAAGCAACACAGGGTGGAAAGGAAGTATAGCTGTCTAAGCGATTCAGATCTAGATGAACTCATCACACAATTCAAGAAAAAGTGACCAGAATCCAGAGTACGATACCTAATGGGATTTTTGCAACAAGAGGGTGTCCACATACAGTATCGCTGAGCAATACAGTCGCTTCATCAGGTAGACCATCTGGGTCAAGTCCTGCATAATCGGGAAGTGAAAAGGCAATGGAAGTACTATGTCAAGTGACCTAATGCTCTGTGGCACATTGATGGTTACCATAAACTAATCTGGTGGGGCATTGTGATTCATGGTTTTATTGATGGGTTCTGTTGAACTGTAAGTTTGTTTTGGAAAGCCATTTTCCACAATTGATAGATTGATAATTTTGTGTAGATCACTGGACTATGAGCGAGTAACAATAACCATTCGAACACTGTTCTTAGTCTATTCAAGCAAGCAATAATGGACTTTGGTATGCCATCCCATGTGCGAGGAGACCATGGTGGTGAAAACATTGATGTCACAACCTACATGATTGCAGAGAAGGGGCCACACCAAGCATCATTTATTTGGGGCCCATAAGCAACTTACTTTACGTTCATGTTATTCTGTCTGCTGATATATGATTCGTAACTATCACTGGCAGGTCCACAAGTAATACATGGATTGAACAGCTCTGGGTGGAGCTTGGGACCCAATTTGTTAGGCACTGGTGGGCTTTTTTCACTTAGCTCGAATGCATGCATATGCTTGACCCCCACAATCTGAACCACCTATGGATATTGCATGCACTTTTCCTGGATGAGATTAACCATGATTGCCAGGAATTCCAAGCACAATGGAATCTTCATCCAATCAGCAGTCCAGATATAAATTGGAAGAGTTCCAAGGTAAGTTGACATTCACAGTAAGGTAATGTCTACTATTAATATGATATAGGATTTACAATTACTGGGACAAACCTGCTTTGGAATCTATTGAGAAGGTGATGAACATAAGGATGATATTGATGAAGAAGTCATTGCTCAATCTATTTGTCAGCAATGCCAACAGATTCATGATGCCGTTGGCATGCCCTCAACTCAGAACCCTTTCAATGTTGACAAGTCTGAATTTTTTTTCATTATGCTCAAGGAGCTAATTTTGCAGAATGTGGTGCCTGTTACGATTCACTTCTTTTCTCTTCTTGTTCATTGATATGATAGACTGGCCCGATCTGGTACCTTTTACTTTCTTTAGAGTGCTCTAGAACATGCAACATGTTCATCACACATCTTTTATTTCCACTTTCTATTCTTGTTTTCTATGCTTCTGTTTCTCATGGAAGGTTCTATCTTCATTCACTTAGTAACAAACCTTCCATGACCTTCTATTAGTTTCCATTCTTCGCAGTACTTAAGCCATCGTTCTACTTGATGTATCCTTAGCTTAGTCCTGCTCAATCTTACCCTTGACCTCTTCGAATCCTCGAACTCTTTCATCAACCTCATCATCAGACAATTCTCTTGACTTTCATCGACCTCATCGTCAGACAACTCTCCTGAACTCCTTCGTCGACTTCATCGTTGGACGACTCTCTTGATCTCCTTTGTTGACCTTGTTGTTGGATGACCCCCTTGATCTTCTGCTAAGTTCTCTTGGCTGAATACCTTGAACCTTTGATCCACAACTAGTTTTTTGAGCCTACACTTGTTCCTACCCAGACCAAGTGTAACAAAAGGACTAAGCTCCTCTTTTCGAGCTACCATCACTGTAGTCTCTCACCATTTCCTCCCCTTGAACACCAGGAGCCCTTGAAAGGGCACTACAACGCTCTTATCGAGTCCTCTCAGAATCCCCCCCCCTCCACCAAACACTCCGATGAAGAAACCTTCATCCCTGCCCCAGATGTCTCTCTCAGGGAACCAATGCCACCTCTCCCCACCCCCATCGTAACCAGACCTCTCCTCCTTCCTCCCCCATCCTCTACTCCCATTCCCCCTCGTCAGTTCGTTCCCTCACACCCACTTCCTCCCTTCCTTCCCCCACAACCACCTCATCCCACCATGACCCCAAAATCAGTTGAACTTCGCATTGGTACCCCTGAAAACTTTGATGGCAACTACGCCAAAGCCACGATCTGGTTGGACTCTGTCCGAACCTACCTCCTTGTCAATGAAGAAGTCTATACCACAGATGCTAAGAAGATCGCCTTTGCCCTCTTGTATATGACTAAGGGAGCTGCCCTTACTTGGGCCTCTTCCTTCTGAAAAGCTGCTCTCAGCGCAAACAAAGGCTTCAGGACCTATGCAGACTTTATTATGGAATTCAACACCACCTTCAAACACAAGGACGCTGCCGCCCTCTCTATCACCTGGCTCTCTTCTACCAAGATGGAAAGAAAGCCCTCTCTTTCCGACCTCACCAAATATATCTCTGAATTCTGAAACCACATCCAGATCAGCAGGATCACTGACCAAAACGTCCTCATCGGATACTTCTCCACTGGCATCTATGTCAAACTCATGCATCGCATCATGTCTATGGACACCATCCCCACCAAAATTGACAAATGGTACACCAAAGCCACCCACTTCCTCACCCAATGGGGAAGAGCTGATGATATGGCAAAACGAGGCAAGACCAACCTCCCCTACCATTCGTTCTCCTCCTCCTCCTCCCACCCCCAGAAAGACCCTGACACCATGGATGTTGACACTATCAAAGTATCTAAGTTCACCCCAGAAGAGCGAAAACGCTGTATCACCAAAGGACTCTGTTTCTGCTGCCAAAAACCTGGACATCTCTCAGGAGAGTGCCCTCACTTCCCTTCCCAGCCGAAGAAAACCAGAGAAAGAAAAGTTAGAAAAGTTGAAGAAGTCCCAAGGCTAGTAGAAGTTGAGGACGATGATGAAGAAGAAACCATAGCAAGGATCTCCTTCATCACACCCAATGAGGATTTTTAGAACAGAGACCTTCCCCAACACAAGGCTCTCCCTCTTTTACGTGTGCTCCTGTACTTGTATCATCGATTACCAAGCAGTTTATGCAAATCCCCATTGAAATTGTCAAACCATCGCACTTAAAAGCTGTTGGAACTTGTGCTCTCATTGATTCCGGAGCACAAATCTCTTGCATCGACTGGAACTTTGTTCAAAAACATCATCTCCCAAAAGAACAACTCCCCTCTCCCATCACCATCAAGAACATCAACCAATCCTCAAACAAGAACAGTCTTATCTGTTTTTCCACCATGCTCTATGTCCACATTGGACAGCTCATGCACTGTGTCACATTCTACATCCTCAACTGTGGAAAAGAGAATGTAATCCTCGGACTCCCCTGGCTTAGACAAGCCAATCCCACCATTGACTGGATCAAATGAGAACTATCCATCCCCCTTAGCTCCGACCAATCCAAGGAGATATACTACAACCATACCAGACCAACTCCTACCCCCCAGACACCAACCCCTCACCTGCCCCGACATGTACAAGTCGACTCTGTCTGGGATGAACACCTCTATGACTACATGAAGAAGGACACCAAAGCCCAATACCTCTGACAAGCAAATGACAATTGAATCATCAATTGAATCATGCATTGTGTATCTTGCTTCATTCCCTCTGCCACCATCGCCAAACTCACAACAGCAACAGAGCTAGCCATGGCCACCAAAAAGGCCAAACCAAAAGCAACCCTCCCACCTGAATACTTGTCCTTTGCCCCTGTCTTCTCGAAAGAAGCAACCGACCATGTTCCCCCCAGCCAACCCTATGACCATGAAATCAACCTCGACGACTCCTTCACCCCAAAAGTTGGCAAACTCTATCCCCTTTCCCCTGACAAAAAGGCTGCTACTGAAGCATTCCTCAATGAGAACCTCAAGGCAGGAAAGGTTTGTCCATCCAACTCCCCCTAGGCCACCCCCTTCTTCTTCGTTAAAAAGAAAGACAGTGGCCTTCAACCCTGCCAAGACTATTGCTATGTCAACGAACATACCATCCATGACACCTACCCTCTTCCCCTCATATCTGACCTCATCGATAAACTTAAAGGTGCCAAAACCTTTACCAAATTTGATGTTTGTTGGGGATACAACAATGTCTGCATCAAAGATGGTCACCAATGGAAAGCAGCATTCATCACCCACAAAGGACTGTTTGAACCGACAGTAATATTCTTTGGTCTTTGCAACTCCCCTGCCACCTTCCAATGATTCATGAATGACTCCTTCCGCGATATGATCATAGAAGGATGGCTAGTCATTTACATGGATGACCTCCTCATCTTCTCCCCTGACGCCAAAACCCATGAGGAATGAACTAAACGAGTACTCAATGCATGACTGAGTTAGATCTTCACCTTAAACTCAAAAAATGCATGTTCGCTACCAATGAGGTTGAATACCTTGGCATGATCATATGCCCTGATGAGCTCACCATGGACCCAGTAAAACTGGATGGCATTCGTGAATGGCCAACCCCAGCCAAAGTCAAAGACGTCCAATCCTTCTTAGGATTTGCCAACTTCTACCGACACTTTATTCCCAACTACTCCAATGTCGCATGCCCCCTCCTAGACCTCACAAAGAAAAACCAACCCTGGGACTGGTCTCCCAGTTGCCAACAATCCTTTGATGAACTCAAACAACTGTTCCTCAGTCAACCAATCCTCCATCTCCCAGACCCCGCCCACCCCTTTGCCATTGCCACCAACACCTCCAAATATGCCTCTGGTGGAGTCCTCCTCCAAACTGATGCCAATGGAGATTGGCATCCTTGTTCCTATCTCTCACAATCCTTCTCCACCGAATGCAACTACGACATCTATGACAGGGAACTCCTCGCCGTCATTCGTGGCCTCAAAGCCTGGCGCCACTACCTCCAAGGATCCCCATTCCCTGTCGAAGTCTTCACCAATCACAAAAACCTCACATACTTCCGCCAACCTCAGAAACTCAACCAATGACAGGCTTGTTGGTTGCTTGATATCTTGGACTTTGACCTCCACTTAACCCATGTCCCTGGTACCTCTCTTGCCACACCAGATGCCCTTTCTTGCCACCCAGATCTTCTCCCACTGACCAACAAGGATAATGACAATGTAACCCTCCTTCTTGACACTCTTTTTGTCAACCTCATCAACACCTCCCTCCAAACCAAACTGGCCACCTCCTCTGCTTCAGACCCCCTTGTCCTGGATGCTCTGCATGCCACCACTGGCGATGTCCCTGCCCAATTCCACTCTCATCTTTCTGACTGGCAATGACACTGGTGTTCTCACCTTCCAAGGACATGTCTATGTTCCTCCCAACCTTCGCTGCTCCATTGTTGAACGACACCATGATCACACCTCTGCTGGTCACCCTGGATATCTCAAAACTTGTCAACTTGTCACCACCAAATTTTGGTGGCCTGGCCTTGCTCAGTTTGTGTGAAAATACATCAAGGATTGCACCCTCTGTCAATCCTCCAAAGCGAACACCCATCCTACCTCCCCCCCCCTCTCCCCCATCGTTTCCTCCTCCCCTATTCCCTTTTGACAGATCTCCTGCAACCTCATCATGGACCTCCCTGTCTCTTCCAGCTTTGACAGTCTTTTGGTCATGATCGACCATGGGCTTACTAAGGGGGTGATTCTCTGCCCTACTAAGAAATCCGTCTCCGCCAAAGGAATTGCCTCTCTCTTTTTCCACAAAGTATACACTCGGTTCAGCCTCTATGACAAAATCATCTCAGATCATGGACCCCAGTTTGCCTCCTCCTTCACAAAAGAACTTGGACAACTCCTTGGATATAACCTCTCCCTCTCCATGGCATATCATCCTCAATCCAATGGAGAAACTGAATGGGTAAACCAAGAAGTGGAAACCTATCTTCAGATCTTCTGCAGCAATTCCCCTTCCACATGGTCCAACCTTATCTCTCATGCCGAATTCGCACATAATCACCACCCTCATTCCATCACCAATAAATCCCCATTCTTCCTCATGATGGGATTTGAACCTCGCCCCCTCCCCACTATCATCGCTGAAACCAACCTCCCTGCAGTTGAAAAACGACTCAAACTCCTCTCTGCAGCCAGAGATGAAGCCCTGGCAGCCCATGAACTTGCCAGACAAGTCATGAAATCCCGTTTCCATGGAAAGTTTACCCCCTTCCATAAAGGTGACAAAGTGTGGCTAGAAGCCTGAAACCTGAAATGCCTTATCTCCCACCCAAAATTTGCCCCCAAGCAAGAAGGCCCATTTACCATTACCCAGGTCCTCTCTTCCCTTACTTATAAACTCTGCCTCCCACACACATGGAAAATACACCCAGTCTTCCATGCATCCCTGTTATCGCCCTATCACGAAAATGATGTACATGGACCAAACTTCCCCTCCCCTCCACCTGACCTTATCAATGGAGAAGAGGAATACAAAATGGAAAAGATTATCTGACATCATGGAACCCTGAACAACTGAAAATTCCTAGTCTGATGGAAGGGATATTCAGCCAAAGAAAACTCCTGGTTACCTGAATCAGAGTTTAACCATGCCAAGGAAATCCTATCTGAGTATAAAACTCTCCACCCTCTTGTCTTTCCCTCCTCATCCTTCACACCACCTATGAAACCCAAACATGTCCGCTTCCACTAGATCTCCCTCTCCCACTACTGCTACCACCGGCTGGACCACCCCCCTACTCTATTGAATCCAAGGCCTTGATTCCACTAATTACAACCCAGGCATCCCCCAACCTATGTCTCCCCCTCTATGTCTCCCCACTCTCGACCCAAACCCAGTTGTCTCAGTTGAATTACCCCTCTACGCCCAGCGCATCTGTCCTGATCCATTCCCTATCACTGAACAATCTTCCCTTATGCTCCTCCTCGAAACCCCCCACCTTCTTACCCCCCTTCGTGCCCATTTAGAACCCTTCTCCCCCCTTGATACCCTCCTTCTTCTCTTCCAGGAAATCCATACCCTCTACCCCCTCGCCAACCA
>JBBPLE010000454.1:0-27762 GCA_038089675.1 Boletales sp. KT-2023b | reverse complement strand
ATAATCACATCTGATTGGCTTAACATGTCGGGTAATTAAAGCAACGAGCGCGGGAAAATAGCTTAGCTCATACTGCCATCTAGAGATATAGGACCCCCATGACCGCTGAAAGTCAGGTTCAGGTGAACGTTAGCAACCTTCATCGCCTTTCCCACGATTTGCGGTCAGTGACTCTGACTCTCGTTCACTGACCGGCAGAACACTGAGTACGACCACCGCTTGACGAGAAGGTACATGAAACAAGTCTACTTGGCGGTACAGTAAATGTAACGTGATGGCAAACATGAGCATCTGGCAAGTGGGTGACAATACCAATATTCATACGTTTGCAGTGCGGATTTGATTGTCAGTACGGAACCACCGCGGAGGCTCAGCTCAAATGGGGACGAAGTTGCCATTCTGGTGAAAATTCGATATATCAGAAAACGGCATGGCTAACAAAAAGTGGAGGGAGGAATTCCGAATAACCTACCCGCCGCTGCAAGTGTCTCTCTTTGTAATTGCGCCTCACAGCAACGGGAATTGTGAGGTGACTAATAGGGTCTTTCAAAGTAGAAAACGGCCATCACTTTGGGGCCGTTTTGGGTGACGTTTTGAAATCCGTTTTGCCATACCTAAATCCGCTTTGTACTTTGATATACCCCGTTTTGAAGTCGTTTTGAGGAGTTTTTTCGGGTTGTGCAAACTCAGAGAGTACCGTTGCCGAAAATAAATCTCAAAGCAGCGAAAACAGTTTTGGGTGCTTGCTCTTCAAAAAGGATTTCAAACCAGCACCCAAAACGGCTTCCAACGACGACCGTTTTCTGCTTTGATAGACCCTATTAAATATCCATCTTTCTCTTCAGCTTCACCAATAGTATTAGGGTTTGGCCGGGGCATATCCGTGAGGGGTAAATAACAAAGAACACAAGGACGCACAGGGATGAATTCCATCTTGGATGGAAAAGGAGTACATACTCTAGTCAACCTGTCGACTCGTCCACAAAAACCTCGAATAGGATGAATACTTGACTTGCTATATTTGGAAATCGAGCCTGTTCGCTGATCCCAAGTCAAACGTTTTTCACTTTCGAGCATTAGAAATTCCTTGGAATGACATGGGAAGAGGTGTAAGAAAACATTGTTCTATCCAGCCTTCGCAGTAGAAATCGGGACGGTAGGTTGGGTATTAGTAGGTGAATTAGTACAACCGAGCAAATAGGTCTCGGTTACACAAGTCTCTATCTAGATCAACTAGAGACAATGCTACCCTATCCGTATCCAGAGTACAAGTACCGCATGAAACAACCCGGAATGAATAAATCTCTGAACGAAAACACAAACTAATAGACACTGTGCTACATCAGATTCCTGGGGGTAACAACAACCGATTCGACCTTGGGCGTGTGTAGGGATGGTATCGCTTGAGCAGACCACGATTGATAGCTAAAGGTCCATCCGTAGATTCACTTCTTGCGTTGGAGGTCGCAAGATCACCAGAGTGATCGTCAGGTGGAAGCAGAGTTTTATTATCACCTTTGGTTCGCTGATGGCGACGCGTCGCAAAGTGCTTAGGAAGCCCGTACGTCGTGTGCGATTCTTCGGCCGGGTCACGTTTGAAACGACCAGCATCAACGCAAGTCATGATTGACCAGGCCCAGCGAATAACAGCTTCTTCGGGTGTTAGAGTTATCGGACGAACGGGAGTGGGCAGACGAGGGATAACGATGGCGCTTGCGGGCAACGTGCGGGAGTTGCTTAGCAGACCTCTTAGAGGATCATTTTCCATGTGGTTGAAGATGTCTGCCAATATCTCCCACGTAAATTCTGCTTCTTTGGCAAGGGCATCACCATCCTGGTAGTACCTTGCGTTGGATGCGCTGGCGAAGCGCACGCCTTGGTCTGTGATATAGATATCACAGATCTGGAATGAGAGCAAGACAACGCCATGTCGTTGGATGTCAGCAACTGCCTCGAAAACGGCAGAACGGTCGGCAGATGTGATGCATCCTGTAACACATAAGCCCTTCGTCATCCATTGGAGGGGGGTACATACGCCCGACGATAGGTTCCATCATGATTCCGATGATGGCCCCATTCTTGGACACATGGGCTTTGAGCTCGAAGAAGTAACGTCCCAATCCCCTAGATTCTATGAGTTTCTGTCCATGACTTTCGTGGGATATGTATTCCCCCCATTCATCTTTCCAAGCGATGAAAAGATCAACATCCTTCCCTGGACAGAAAGATTAAGGATTTATGAGAGATGTGTGCAATTAGTCACCTTCATAGATTCCTTCCCAGAGTAGCCCAGACGTGAATCGAGTCAGCTGGATATCATAATTAATATTTTCAATATCGTCCCCAGTGAGGTATAAGCACCTCAATATCATCCAGTTCCACTACCTGCAGAAGATCTGTAAGCTGGGTGTAATTCACACGCTCACCTACGCTCACCTTGGTCCATACTGTGCAGATGGAGACCAACCGCCGCTTCGCATATACGAGGCGGTAGCTATTGTCTTTGTGGCGAACAAGATATGCCCAGTTTTTCTCGCCGTCGAACACGATCGTGTCCAGCATAGTTTGTAAAACCTCTTGAATGTGTGCCAGTGCCCGATGTTCCTCTAGGAATAAGGAGCCTGACAACGAGGCATCCGGAACAACGCCGTGCCGCCACCACGGCTCGGCCTGGATGACGATGAAGTTCCCGTTCTAAAAAGATGCGATGTATAAGATTATATACAAATGAACAGGACGAGTATTAACCCTCCATAGCATATAAAATCTCCCCGCCTTGTAATAATTCTCCGCAGTGATCTGAAGAGTCAAGTTGGTGATATCTACCTTTTGCTTCAACTTGGCGATATTCAGGTTCGACTGCCCATTGCGAACCATGTCAGTAATGAATAGGACGGAGGCGATGGCCCGAAAGCACCCACCGGCGCAAATTCCATCTCTGTTTGAGATGATGTACGCTTGCCAACGTGTTTTTCGTGAAACCCGCTGTGCGCTGTGCGACTTTGAACGATTACTTGACCTACCTTATTTGGTAATTATTTTACCGGTCTCCTCGGAAGTCAAGTGTGCATCCAGTGGTTCGAGTTCACTAGTCCTTAAACTTCACGGGAAGGGGCCCTCACCCATTCAACGTTGACGTCCTCTGCATTTTACCATGTAGGTCCCCCTACAGCGCTTCTCGCGTACAAGAGCCACATCCGTGTGTCGCCACGCTGACACTCACAGTTATTGTGGACACCGCGCCACCACAAATCTTCCTCAAAGCGCTGGGCGCACACTCAGGAACATTGCTTTTCGAGTGAATTCGGTATCGTGTTCTGTGCATTGACCTCGCTTATCGGTTATATCTTTTTTTTTGTCGACCGACCTGTCAATGAGGACTTCATAGTGCGCTCATCAAGCGCGAACGACGGCACTACGCCATCGCATACCTTGGAGGTGCACCTACGAAAGCACAGAATCATGAGCAGTTAAATAGCAAAGGTACGTCCAGATGAGCCTCACAGATCTCCGGAAAGTCGAACGACATGTGCCAGCAATACTCCGCCTACTGTAGTACCCATGACACAAAGTTTACTCACATTGACCTTTGTAGCAAGGCGAAAGATGGGGAGCGATGTCCCCCATCGTCCATAACAGCGGGTTCTGGAGTACGATATGACCTCCCCTGCAAGCGTTGTCCTCCACGTCAGTGTAAGTAAATTCAGCCTCTTGCATAGAGTGGCTCTCATGAAACTGTTTTCAGAGAGGTAAGAGTGGACGTGCTTCTGTCTACTCTTGACAGATACAGCCGTTCATTCTCCCAGTGGCTAATATCCTTATTCTACATTTTATCTGCGGACATGTACCATAACCAGCACACAGGTTCCCACTCTCGTCTCATCTAGTAACGGTGAAATTTCTATTTTTCACCGAAACTTTCATCACAGCATTTATCCTTTGCAGCCGTCCATCATTCTCCTCATATGTGTTAACGTATAACTTACCTCTCACTAATCTCCGAATACCCCAGGCATCACATACCCTTTTTTGACTGCAACTACTCACCTTTCCCCACAAACGTTTTCATGAACAATGCGTACCTTATCTCCCTTTAATCTTTGCTGATTGTAGCCATAACTCACTAACTTCTTTCATATGTCTCAGAAATAGTTTTCATTCATCTATCTGTCCGTAATAAACGAATTTCACAGTGCACCGTCTGGCTTTGGTAAATGATCATCCACAAACAATTAAAGACATTAAAGCAGACCGATCGGATCGGTACTTATTTCCTCGGTATTGGTACAAGCGTGATTGCGGAGAAAACGGTCGTAATGCACTGATTAGTTCATTCAATTATCGGGCCCCAGTTACCGTGACGTTCCGTCACCGCATCATCTCCTCCTACCCAGCACAAAGCATCCTTCGTATCCATGGGTATCAGCGGGACTCATCGTGTCTCGCCACCGACCCGAGATGTGACCGTTGACGTTGCCGATGAGGTACCCTCGGTATAGCCACCTCCCTCTATCGACCGCAGCCTATAACAAATAGATGGTCAACGATAAGATCGATCCGGGCGAAAAAAAAAAGCACATATTGTTTGGAAAGACTAATCAAGCCATCTAGCAGCCGCACACGGCCGTACAGACTAAACTGACCCCAAGCAGAGTGTCCCTTGTGAGCACATTAGGTAAATCAGGCTATTCAGGAAAAGAGACCGAGATACCTCTCCCAGGATGATGACGTCTGTGACGTTTTGAGCATCGGATTTCGCGTGGAATGACCGACGGTAGTGCACGACACCTCTCCCAGGCGCCTCCACCTTGATAGAGTCCGAACCTTCCTGAAATCGGGTCCCCGCATTGAAATACGCCCTGAGAGGATCGCCAGACTCAAAGGGCTGAAACTGTTCTCGAGAAGGGTCTTGCGTTTCGAGGAGGTGGTATTCACGCAGTTTCCACGTCTGCCGATGCTGTGCTGTCAAGGGGTGGTCTGAGATAGGTGGAGCTCCTCCGGTGAGCAAGAGTGAGTATGAGGTAAATTCCGTGTACTAAAAAGAATGGTGGAATAGAAGCGATCTATCACGCAGAGCGATGCCCGTGTACTCACAGTAAAAATGCCCTCCCACACGCCTTCCAAGGAACCCAACACATACGTTTCCGAGGATCCTCTGCAACGATCGGATAGACCTGCGCTGATACATCGATACCAGTCTGCGTCCCAATCTTCACTTCGTCTCGTCGCCAACGAAAGGCTCGCGGGAGAGTGTAATGAGTACTGCATCGCATAACTGTGGTGTGCGGTGTGTGGTGCACGCAATGAGAGGGTGAGAAACGCAAGAATCGCCGCGGGAGCGAGGGTCGGTGGATGCAATCGATACGACTCCGAAAAATGGGTGATGAGACTGGGTGACATCATCGCTTCTGATCGGGGAAGAAACTCGGTCCAGGACGGGCGGCATATCGGATACTTGGAAGGGCGCTTGACTCAGCGATGGGGAACACGCGAATTCAATGTGAAAACTGACGTGATTCGCCGCCAAGGCAATTAACTCCATCACAGTCATCATATCCCGCTCCCTGGGAACATTGCGCGAAACAAAATCTTTGAAAGGTCGCCGTTAGGAGCAGGGCGACCAACTAAAGTAAGACAGACGAACCTGGCCGAAGGAGAAACCAAAACAGCCACATTGCGATAGAGTTCTCCTCGTTTTCGACCAGCCAAACACGTTGAGAGATCATGTCCGTTGCCGAGGAAGCGCCTCTGAAGTCGAACCAGTACTCCAGTAGCCAAATGTCCATTTCCGCATACTCTAGAAGATGCCGTTCATTCTTTCCGTCGTTCTCCAGCATCATGAGGTAAGCTAACCAGAGAGAATGGATCAGGGATGGGGACGATTCTGCGTGATCTAGAATCCGGGCGTCTGTCCGCGTCCTTATTCGCTTCAAGAGGATGCATCTCTTTCTGAGTTCGTTGGCGAGAACTCGGGGTGTATTGACATGCGGCCCTAGTCGGCGGAATGCGGAACGAGTGTCAAACTTAGAGCTAAATATGCGAGCGTAGAGGTAGGGGTTGACCTCAACGGACAGTGCCTGGTAGACATTCTGGCACGTGAAGAGGAACGGAAGCAAGCCCGAGGGAGGTCCAACAAGATTCTGTGTCGCTGCAAAGAACGCGACGTGCTCAAGTATCTCTTGCGGAACGGATCCTATGGAGGATGAGGTCATCCCGACAAAGAAGGAGAGCTGGGCGTGCGTGGAGTCCGCGTTTTCATACATTTTCGCCTAGCTTGGCCCCTGCCTGCCTAGTATGGAAGCCGGGTGCATTAGCACTTCAACTACATCCCATTCTTTATTATGGTGCTATCACTTTATGGTAACATGACATTAAGTTTTAGGGCCCTTGATAGGCATGGCTTCTTGTACACGATGCTGGCGAGCTAAGCGGGAGTCCAGGATGTCCACATGTTTCCGTTTTGTTCCTGTGATATGATCTTACTAGGCGGCTTTATGGTGATTTTACCTCTTTGCATAAGCTGAAAATAGATTCCCATCCCGCAGGCTGTTCTGCACTTGCGATGTGTCTCCATCTTCCGACAAAATTACGGGAAGAAATAACTTATCATAACCATAAGTGGTATTTTCTGCAAAGTTACAGAACGACCCACCATAACCTCGAAACAATGCACGGCCGAGATCAACTCTCAAAGGATCGATCTGGCAAGAAGGATGAGCAAATAACGCAGTAACTAAGAGGTCACATACCGGCTCACGCAGCAATACAACGAGCCCATCCGACGGCCGGATTCTTCCTATATATCGGTACCCGTTCCACGCGGTGGCGTACGGTCCCTCCGTCTGACGAGGATGGTCAATAGGCAGACTAGGTCGAATAGAAATTTACTTGCCATTCCAGTAATGACAATATCCAACGCCCCCATGTTTGTACTATCACTTACGTCTCCGCGCGGCCGGGATATGGTGTAACGCGTACGAAACGAGTTATTTGCACCGACAAATTCGATCCCTGTCTGGTCGATCCACATGGTTCAATCATTGCTCAAACCGTCACGTCGACACTTACCTCGTCTTCATGCCACTGACACCGGAGAGGTAAAAACGCATTGAAGAATGATATCTCATCCTCTGCGACCGGCAATGGTGTCGAAGGAGGGTAACAATACAGCTCGCGAAATTGGACGTAAAGGGGGAAACGACCGCAGGTCGGGAAAGATAAGGGGGCTTCACTAAAGCAAAACATTGATCGGTAATCTTCTTGGTAAGGGGCCTGGGAAAATGAGTTGGGACGTAAGAATCGAAATGGCCAACTTACAATGAAAGACCCTAGCCAGCGCCCCGAAAACGTGCCCGGAATATAGTACATCAAGGGGGATTGCGATGATGCTGGGTCGGAGCTGGACAGTGAACGGCGCCGATCGGGATCATGTTTGCGACTTTTCAGAAGCCCATCAAATGAATCACCGTAACTCCCGCTTGCTACCCGCGTCGCACATCGGGCATTAAAGATATTGATATCAGCCCGCGTGGGTCCACATAGAATGCCTCTCGCAATGGCATCTTGACGATTTACCGGAAGTTCGGGTGGAATATTGAGATGGAAATACTCCGTCCGTGCGAAATAGTTCAATATCGCAAACGGGGCAACCGGAGGTAGACGCAGGACGGTCTGTTGGCCAAAATATTCCAGTGATATCTCGGCGGGTCGATCGGTCATATAGTTTGAATAATCCGGAACGCCTGGCCTCAATGCACTCTCAGATACGAGGTTGAATAGATCCTCCGGGAAAGTAAAACATGGGTACTAGTTGCCACGTCAGACTCGGATGGACAAACAGGGAATGCACACACTCGAAAGCCTGCAAAGGCGAACGGAGCAAGACATGACATGATCTCCTCCCTAACTTGCTCGGTTTCTTGATCGAGCTGACCTATGTATAAGGCAATGAAGGGAACGTCGATGCGTGCAGCAAGGCGACATTACACCGACCTCTAGAAGTAATCAACCAAAACAGCGCAATGACCAAGGTGTTGACCTCGTTTTCCAGCGGCCACCGGTGGTTGTCGGAGGCGCCTTCGAGCAAGCGTTCGCGCATAAAGGCGTGTAGAAATGTCGATAAACCTGCCCACACGACTTGTTGCCAGTTGTGCTCATCGTCTTCGAGGAGCATGACGTAAATAGTAGCCAAGACCTCCGGTAGAATAGGATTCCATATTTCTTGTCTCCGTATGATCTGTAGGGAGGTGCAACGGCGTTTAACCTCTTGTTCGATGTTCTGATAGCTCAACCTTGCTTGCGATAGATGACGGCGAGGTGAGGCCATATCGAACTGATCGAAAAGTAACATGGAATAAAAGGGGAGGTCCGTGTCGGACGACATTGGGAAGATGAGATGAAGTGGGGAGAGAGCGGGAAAGGATGTGCTGTGAAGGACGAGATCACTGTATCAATCGGAGTGGTATACCAAAGAGAGTAGTAGGCACGCTCGTGTGCAAGCGGAGGTGAAGGGACAGGGACAGGCATAAGTAATAAGTACGGGCTCATGACAAGACGGTGATTTGGACGGCCGGGAAGGGTAAGACCGTCATCACGTCATGATGGGGCCTCCCACGGATGTAAGCGTAGCATTGCAAACTGCGGTGAGGTCCTACATAGACGCCGTCAGGCAAGGCAAGCACTTTGGTCTCGGAGCACCCGATAATTGCATATATCATACTATCATAGGGCCCGAACACTTACCGGTTAAGTCCGATTGCGGAAAAACATAAATACGTATGCGATTGCGGCATGTTATTCGGAGCCTTCGTCGGAGGATCCCGAAAAGAGACACGACGAACCTGTCACTCAAATGAGCCCATCAATCTCAGATTTGGTCCGATTTCGCGCTGTGCCGAGCATATGTAACCCCTGACATTATAAGCGATTCCCGCTGCCACCACGGACCGCTCCGCCAATCATCGTCAAGCCTCACTGACCACGAGGTGCTGGCGATATCTGATACCGCCCCCTGCATATTTGTCCTTTGCAGGTAGCCGTTCAAGGTTTCAATGTGAACCAGCCAAAACGCGGCTAATTGGACTTGTCGGATCCAGTTGCCAGGAGAACTTTCAACTCGGTCGATAAATTAGGTGTTTCGTACCCGACGCTTTGGCTGGGTTTGTTTTTTTTTTTGTTATGCAGCCTGAGGCCGAGACATTCGCGTGGTGTCATCGCGTGACGGATCCAATATGAAGACATGCACTGACGCAGCCAGAAGATCCTTTAGATATACGAGACACATTGTAGACAAGCTCGCCGAACCTAGTGTTGTGACAGCATACCGGCTTCCTCGAATTCGCCCTTCCATAAGAAGTGGTCGTAATTCGGCGAAAGAGCGAGAAAGGAAACGCTCTGAACAATCAGCAGGTCTGTCAAATGACGATATCGAATCGTGCCCGAGTCAGGCGATCTGTCAATCCTTATTTTGTCACGTACATGCATGACCAACAAGAGATGAAAAAAAAAAAGGCCAAAAAATCCGAACCGAGTTGAGCTCGCAGTGCTCGTTCGTTTGATGGCGGCCTACCCAGGGACAGTTGAAGCCAGCTGGTCCCAGGTGAGCCAATTACATGTTCAGCCTAGATCCCACGTAAACAGCGTTCCGTCGGAAATGGGCAGTTTTCCGCCTCCCCTCGTTAACGATACTGCTGAGTGGGGTCGTGAACATACACCAGAGTTGAACGGCAATGGCATTATTGATGTAGCACCCGCCGAGAATTCCATTGACGAATCAATGAGATTTAAGGACAAGCCAATTGATTCACGTTGATCGGTTCCAGTAACTACTTCCATTGCACAGAAAGGCTCATATCCCCTTATGTGCAACCACGTCGATCGGGACTCTTAGAAGACCAGATCATCATATCACATGTTGTGTTTTAATGGGTTTATAAACGTCTGAAATGACAGAGCCGAAAAAGAAAGGCATGCCCGATAAATACGCTGTGGATTCCACAACCTTGCTTCCAGCCCTATTACCGCATTGAAAACGCTTTTAGGTGGCGAGCTCCGCTGGAAATCGTAGACCACGAAGACAAAAAAAAATAGGGTAGCTAGTAGCATGAGAGTAAGAAAGCAACGGATAACAGCCTGCACCCAGCAGGTTATATGAACGATCCATCAATTCTTGGAGCAATTTCCGTCAAAATTTAATCGGCGCAATTGGCCTATACCAAAAAGCGGAAGGACGAACGTCACAAAACCACCCGCGAGATGTCACTGACTGGTGATGTGCGCCGGAGGATTGATGGCCACAGAGTCAAAGGAGTCCCAACCAAAGGTAAGGTTATTGAGTAGATATTACACAACGTCTTCGCCCACAGTGGATGCGCGTGGGGACGCCCACATTGTCGATCCTTGGTTTCATTGGTGCCGAGCTTTTTCACTGCATCACCTCATCCGCACGTGTGCCTCGATGACATGGGCCGCTTGTTTCTGATGTGGATGACTAGCTGTGCGGACAAAACAAAGCGATGTCAAAATGTAAGTAGCAACGATCGGCTACGACGTACCGCTGTGCTGCCTGTGTGGCAGGCCAATTTGTCGGGATTCGGTCGAATGCCACAGGAGGCGCCGACGGTACTAGTTGGTCCCTTTGGGGCGTGGTGGAGGCACTCGCGCGTAATCGGCGTCATAGTCATAGTCATATCTGAGTCGGGGAGGGAGTGAGAGCCCCATTTCCATGGAAAGTGTCCGCAGTGATGTATTGCGGGATTGAGAATGCCGCTACTAGTACTGGCAACAAGACACACGAGGCCTACCCTAAACAGCCATATCGAAATCAGAAAATTTGTTGGATCGATCTTTCTTCATCCCGGCCATCTCACCTGCTCCTCACTGCCAGTCGCCTTACACGTCAATATGTCTGCCATCCTCAGCGCGCTTGAGAAGCACATCGCCACAAGGTCTTACGTCGAGGGGTGAGTCTAACTCGTTCCGTCCAGTCGTGGCTTTGCCCGATCACACTTGATGAACACAACGCTATGGTCCGTGTTTCCAAGAAGCGGCTAGACACCGCTGCATCAGCATGCAGACAATCATTTCCTTAGCTATCTGATCCTATCTTATTTCCTAAAGAAAAATAATCGATGTTGACCACAATGCTTTTTTAGATACACGCCTTCTCAGGCTGACGTACATATCTACAAGGCACTCACTGCGCCAATCCCCTCCACCTACCCGCATGTAGTGAGGTGGTACTCTCACATTACAACCTACAGCAAGGAATTCGACACGTTGCCCGGCAGTAGCACCGCCGGCCAGGCAATCACGGAAGCAGCTTCTGCCGAGACCTCTGCCCCTGCTGCTGCCGCTGAAGAAGAGGAGGAAGAAATCGACCTCTTTGGCGATGATGACGAAGAGGACGAGGAAGCTGAAAGGATCAAGGCGGAACGTGTCGCTGCCTACAACGCAAAGAAAGCGAACAAGCCAAAGACGATCGCCAAGGTTTATATAGTTTGCGCCTGCCATACGATTGCTCACGTAAAGTCGACAGTCTGTTGTCACCTTGGAAGTCAAACCTTGGGATGACGAGACTGACATGAAGGCTTTGGAGGACGCTGTCCGATCAATCGAAAAGGAGGGTCTTGTGTGGGGTGCGAGCAAATTGGTCGCTGTCGGATTTGGCATCAAGAAATTACAAATCACCCTCGTCATTGGTCCGTAGGCATTCCTTTTGCCCGGGCGCCTCTTTCGGGCGACTGATTTGATTTATCTTGACTCATCAGAGGATGAGCTTGTGTCCCTGGACGAGTTGCAAGAGCAGATTGGCGAGTTCGAAGACTACGTCCAGAGCACTGACGTTGCCGCCATGCAGAGTGCGTCAGACGGGTGTCTACCCTCTCCTGTGCTCACGGATCACATTAGAGTTGTAGAATGGATTCGCGGAGAAGTATTTGGCAGAACTGCTGTATGTCTAGTGAAAAGAGAGGGGGTGGAGAAAATGATCGCTGTACTTTTGCGGCGAATGGATGATTATGAAGTTGATTTGCTTTTTGCGATGATAAGCTGAGTGGCCGGTCGTAGAGGCGATACTTGATCAGGCAAGCTGTGTACGGCGACCAGGAGAAACACCGAGCGCAATGCGACAATCGACGCGTGGCCAGGCTCTGGGTGATGTTCACGTCAACCCCGATCAGTGGGACAAGGTTAGCTCGAAATGTCGAATGGGGATTCCACTAGTGCGGTGTCCTGAAAGGGGGTCTCCAAGGTCGCGCTTCCGACTGATGCGGGCTCATTTATTCGGCTTCACCTACTCCACGGTCTCGGACCGGCCGGCCATGTGGGACGGCGCAGGGGGGGAACCGCAATGCGACCGTTGTGCACGAAAAACACATTCATCTCCGACTCGTGTTAGGGAGCCGTGTCTGGTATGTATACGTCCTTGCTCTATCATTGCAAATTGTGGAACTGGCCATTACACAAAAGAAGAGTACGAGACTCGCGGATCGAACTTTTTCTGCGCACCGGTACGCTCCCATCGGGCGTTGCTTGGTGGCGTTGCAGCGGGTATGTTCATTGAAGGGGTCCTCAGGCTAGATGTCTCGTTGATCACTTCCTCCCGTTCTCTCACACACCGCGTAGTCGGGAGGCTGCCAGAACCGAGCACAGATCAGGATCTGTCATCGGTCGCTTCTCGTCGAATAGAGCTGTGTCAGCCTTCCTGTAAGCTAATAACAACAGCGGCCCCTTCCATCATCTGAGCCCGCAGGAGTGCCAAGGTGGCTAAATGAAATCACGTCCAGGCACGCGGGTGACCGAATCCATGCCTTAAATACATACAAGATCTGATCTCAGAGGTGTGTAAGTGCATTTGCTATTGCACGCTGCAGTGCGACCCATTCAACATGATTTTCCCAACAGGAAAGGTCAAGTTCCCTATGCAACAATACGGCGATATAGTTACGCTATGAACGGCACTCCGCCGCGCAGTTCTGACGAACAAGTATTTAAGGCCAAGCTCGCCCAGCCCTGCTTCTTCGTCATAGCATGCCGTCGCACTTGGAACGTATCCCCCTCGATGTGCTCACGCACGTCGCCCTGTACACCGTGGACCCCTCGCCGACCGCGCCGCTCGATGCGCTCCTCCAGCTCCAGCTCTCCTGTCGCCACGTCCACCGCCTCCTCTCCATCGAGTCCTGTCCCCAACTCTACGCGCGCATCTTTCGTGAAAAGTTCGACCTCCGTGGCCACGCCCGCCGCGAACGACACTGCTCCCGGACGACGTCCTGTCTCGCGTCCGAGCTGCGCGTGCGCCGACGCGTTCTACGCCGGATACGGCTCTCTCAGGTGCACAGGCGACACCTCCTGGGAGACCTATGGACGAGCTATCTGATGCTCCTGGAGAGCGACGGACTGAACGAGCTGCAGCTGCACAGCGCGGGCGTCGGGGATTGGGTGATGCGCGTATTCCGTGAGTGCCATTCGCAAGCAGACAGCCAAACGGATGTCTTGGCCCTGGCCGCCTCGGTGGCGTGCTTGGTACTGTCCCACAGTAATCCACGTTCAGATTCTTTATTTCATGAACCGCTTCTGATTGATTCTGGATCAGACCAGATATCCTCTTTGCCGCCAGAGGATCGTAATCACGTTCTAAATATACTCCGACCTTACACGACCGCCCCAAAGGTGAGCATATGACTTTGCGCGCTACATTACATGCACTCACGCTGACCCCAACGCAGTACCTTTCGAGCAACGTAAGTGGCGCGGCAGAACGGAGAATCTCCGTATCGACCAGCAGATCGCAGGACCGAGGACCCGACCGGGTTGCCATCGCCAGGAAAATGAGTGATGGGGTGGACGCCCATTTGCCACATACGAACTACTATCGCCGGTTCACTATATCCACTCCCGGCCTTCTCACTCCCTCGGTCCTATTGACGTTTGCGTTCAAAGAGGTGACGCCGCTGCAGGTGCCTCCCCACCTGCCGGCCACGCGGGCGATCGCAATCGCGACGGGGCGGCAAGGACCGACGATGGAGGACTTCGGTGCGGTCGCCTCGAGAAGGACGCCGCTTGTGGCCGATTCCTTCCTGGAGTGTCAGTGTCGTGAATCAAACACGGATCTCGCGAGAGAACGGCAACGGCCATCAAGAAGTGCCAACCATGACGAAGTCTTCTATCGCATAGCCCGTCACCTGGACGCGCCCGTAGAGGCTTGGGAACTGGCAGCGTATATTCCTGGGTTGCTGACCGGGGTTTGGGAAGGGAGCTACATGGTCCGCACGTTTTCGGATACGGACGTGGGGTGCAGTGCGGACTGACATGGCGGTGCAGGTCGCCCCCTTGACTTCTTGCCCCTCGGTAGGGGCGCTGAAAGGCGAAGCACATCAAGACTTTGTGTGTCGGCAACCGATACAGTTTCGGCTGGAGGAGTATGTGACGTTCAGCCCGTGGCTGCCCCTGCCCGTTGAAAGCCGGCACGGGTTTGAGGGGCACATCGTCCGGAACTTGATGGCTAGCGAGGAGGAATCCACAGTGGGTACCGTTTTGTTTGTTCGTGGGCACACGACTGTCATGGTTGCTGATTTTGTGGAAGAGAATTCAATTCTCTGACGGCAACACGGAGAAAAGTTACCATTATGAGCCATTCCGCCTTAGCGGCGCGACCGAGAGCGGTAGGAATCCGCATGATGCGATAGATGTCGTTATCACAGGCGAGGTGTGGTCCCCCTTTTTTGTCTTGATGGGGCATCTGATGCTCACGGGTCGGACAGACGCCCCGCCGATATGAGGCAGCCTGGGGTTCGTATAGCTTTATTGGAAGGGTACGATTATCCGATGGTTTGATAAGTTTGACGAGAAAGCCGGTACGGTCTATATTTTTCACCTCAGTCGCAAGCCATTACTCATTTTGGACGTGTCATAAATAGAAAAGTGATGGCGATGCCGGCTGTGGGACGTGGGTTTTCGAAGGGTACATCGAAAGCAGAAGCACGTTTGCCGGACAGTGGAGTACGTTGGGTACGCTCGGACAAGAGGGCCTCAGAGGCATTTTCAGCGTGTCAAAGACTGCTCAATAGGATTATCGGGGGAGTTCATTAATGAATATTTAATGAACGGAGAGCAGGGTGATGTTTGGGGATGGGTAGGGGCACGATTAGGTCCGTCAGCTGGCTTTAACTGCGGAGATGGACACAAAGGACTTGGCACGGGGTTATGTATAAATGCATAACAGTTCGCAGATCGCATATAGAGCGGCATAGTGATGGCGCGGGGTCTCTGCCAAGCTGTGTACGCGTTAACTTTGATTCACGTCTTGAAATAGAAAGCGGGATCAGATCTCATATTGGTCTGAATAGGCCACGCACAATACTGAAGATGGAAGAGGATGGGTGAAGGAGATTACGAGATTGACGAAAAGGAGGTGACTTGTTTATTGGGGTTACGTGGAGGAGGCGTGTGCGTGCTGGGGAGTATCAAGCCACAAACTTTGATTTGTTGAGGGGCTGGGAACGCGAAATTGAGTTGGGAGCTGAGGATGTGAAAAGACAAGGTTATTCGGATGCGCCGTCGTATCGCATGGGAGACCAAGGTGTGATGGTGGCTTTGACCGGGTCCGACCATGCTGCGGGCGTTGATGGGAAGCCAAAACGTGATGGGGGCGATGAAATGGAAAAATAGAAACCAGGGGCCAAGGTGGAAGAAAAGTGGAAGCGTGTGCAAGGAAAACGGGGAGGGGTAGCGCCACACCCGACGCATCGGAGAGGAACCCCCGGCGGGAGGAAGGGCTAGAGAGATGAATGTTGAGTGGAGCGATGGGACAGCCGAGAATAGACATATGTAAGGTTTGAATGTGAGTGGGTGAGGAGAGAGAGACAAAGAAGGAATGGACGTGCTCGTATGAAGCGAGGGAGAGGAGCGATACCGAAACGAGGAGAGGAACGGATGTGAGAACGTTCAGGGAGGAGACTGGACAGGATACAGGTGAGAACAAGGTGACGTAAAGGACGAGCAGATTGAACTGAATGTGTTACAGTAAGTGCGGCGCAAGGAGAAAGACGATAAGAGAGATGAGACGCCACTCGGAAGGTGTGCAAGACATACATACATACATTGACACGACGGAAATTGTCGATACGAGGGGCACGGAAATCAGAGCGATTTCATTACCGATCCTATGCAAGGATCTACTGCCTGTGACGAGACGGGGATACTCAGCCAAATTCGGGACGGAAATGCACGTACATATGCTCGTCGGTCAGTACATACATGGCCTTGATCGTACTAGGGACGACGTGATAGCCTTCAGAGTAGAGGCCACAGGGGCAAGGCACGAGGACTGTTTGTCCTTGTTTTGACAACTACGTTCGCTGGCAACGCTGACCCACCCGACATCGACAACAAACACGCACCTTGCGCACGTTCCTTTACCAGAAAAATTACGCCGCTCCCTAATGGCACTCCTGTCCTTTGTTTACTTGGTCGCATTCGCGTCGACGGTCCTCGCTGACTCTGTATGTCCCTTTTTTTCCGATCGAGCCGATCTAATTTTCGTGTTAAAAAAGCCATTCATTCCTTCCGGAATCAGCTCGGCCTGCAGCTCTTATCTCCAGAGCCTGGACAGCAGCACCTCGTTTCAATCCTGCGTCAGCCCCTTCCTTACAGCCTTCCAGCCGTTTGCACCAGGAGCCAACACCTCCGCTTCTTCCTCCGCCGTCAACACCGCCCTCCAGTCCCTGTGCCAGAACACCAGGTGTTCCCAGAGCAGCTTCACCACCGCCCTCAGCCAGTTCTACGCTGCATGCTCGCCCGAGCTGACCTCGGAACCCAACGACGTCGTCAGGACGACGTACGACTCCCTCTACACACTCTTTCCCATCAGCCAGGCCATCTGCGCCAAGGACGACAACGGCAAGTATTGCGCCGCCGAGCTGTCCAGTCCCCAGCCCCAAGTCCAGACCGTCTTGAGCGACTATCTCTACACCACTTTGGATAACAACGCGACCCTCCTCGTCCCCAACACGACCACATTTTTATCCACCAACCTTGTCTTTATGTTCCTCAGTACCTCCCTCTCGAGCAGCCAGCTCTGCACCACTTGCACACGGAATATCATCACGTCCTACATCACATTCGAGTCCAGCTCTCCCTACGCTGCCGGACTGAACGCAAGTCTTCTCCTCTCTGGCCAACTCGGTCTCTACGCGAGCATCAACACCGTGTGTGGCTCAAACTTCCTCAGTGGCGCCGTACAGGCTGCTGGTGGTCTGTCCCAGGGTGTCCTCAGCAATGGTGCGCCTCGCATTGTTGACCACCAGGCAGTTTCTGCTGCCATGGGGGCCATGCTGGGCGTCGCCGCATTGGCAGCAGTCTCCCTGTGATAGTTCTTGTTTCCGTGGGAGTATACCATTTATGATCGGGCTTAAAGGTTGTTCATAGCTATTGATTATTTTTTTTTTTTTCTGTTTTCCGGACCGAACTTACGCCCTGTTATATACCAGGAACCCGGTAGCAGACGCTAACACGGTTCTCATCGAGTGGTTATTGATTAACTTGATGTACGGGCGAGCATTGGATGCCCTATAATAATTAAAATATACTGCTTTCCGTCATGCGAGTCGAAATGATGACAATTCTGGAGCAATCTATTTACCCCGAAGATGTGTTCATGAATCACGATCGTCGAGTGCGATAATTGGCAAGAATGGCGGGGATCTCGACAGAAGTGGATCTGATGGTTGGAGCAACAATAAGCTTTCGTCACACTGTCAATTTCTTAGCAGCCGGAGCGCCCAAGAAGAGGCTTGTCCGGCAAACACATACTCGTTACAAGCTAAAAGGGGTCTGCGAACCTGCGGGTAAAAATACAACTCGACAATAAGCTCTCGCCAGCGACACTAATAACAACGTGATCAAACTTGGACCCATAGTAACATCACCGGACCGTCCTTCTCTTGGCCAATTGAACAAGCAGACAGACGATAAACTTAATGGCGAAAACTTTTTTTTTTTCTTGTACTCACGTCCCAACGTCAGGTGACGGCGGCGATCAGACCTGGAAAATGAGGACGAGCAGTGCGACCTCGACCGTGAACACGACCACAGCCACTGCGACGACGTCCACCCCTGCCGTGATAAAAGGGCGCCCGAACTCGCGGGCGTGTTCCTGGCCCTTGGTGGGTATCGCACGCTGGTAGAGCGCAGACATCCGTTCTGGGACTGGGTCTGCAAAGTCGTGCCGTGAGTGCCGCGCACGGATGTGGGCCAGACCGAGGAGGAGGACGGCGAGGACGAGAAAGAGGATGCCGACTGGACGGGGGTGGGGTGGGGGGGTCAGCGGGAGGGGCTCGAACTCGAGAACGGGGCCTACTTTTGTAGAACCGGACGTCGAAGAGACGGAGGATGGTGATGCCATAGCCGAGGTTGGCGAGTGCGCTGCGACGGTAGGCGCCGTCAAAGGTGCGGTGTCGGGCGCGGAGCTCGGTGACCTCGACGAGGTCTATCGGCGAAAACGAGTCGGCTCGGTGGCCTCTGTACATGTGTGGTCTCAGATTCGGGACGAACGTCGGGCAAGGGGTCGCCATACGGACCTGTATCGATGGTGGTGCATGGGAGACAGCAGCGCGTGTGAACCGGTTCGGTTCGATTCGGTTTACGACTACAACCGTTTCTAATTTTTCTCTTTTCCGTGTCCTTCTCCACCATGCTGGGTCGACTGGTCTTGCGAGGGTATGTGCAGGTCGCATCGCCGGACGCGCGCGCTTACGGTTGGCTATAGAAACCTCGCTCGGGCATCGCTGCGGCCCCGGAACTTGCTCACAGCGAAACAGCACCTATCCGGCCTGTTACAGGCTCGGAATTTTGGGTGGTCGAAGCCGGCTACTGCACAGGCCAGCATTCACGGTCTGCCCCCCGAACCGATAGTGCAACCTCCGCCGATCGAGGCACCTGCGTCAGAGACCCTCGCCGAGACGGTACTCAATGCCGTTCCGCCGCTGCAGTATGGTGACTTTGCCGCACTCGGTCTCACGAGCCTGTGGCCGTCAGGCATCATCAGCTGGTCGTTCGAGCTGCTGCAGGTGAGCACGGGCATGCCGTGGTTCTACACCATCGTCGCAGGCACGCTGTTCTGGCGCGCGGCACTCGTTCCCGCCACGGTCGCGAGCACGCGCAACGCCGCGCTCCTCCGTCCGCTGTCCGGGAAAATGAAAGCGCTCGACGAGCAGGTCCAGGGCGTTACGGACCACGCGCGCAAGATGGAGCTCATGCTTCAAAAACAAAAACTGATCGAACAGGCCGGCATATCCCCCAAGACCATGTTCTTGCCCCCTGTCGTTCAGATGGTCGGCAGTTTCGGCCTGTTCTTTGCCATCAAGCGGATGGTGGAGTTGCCGGTCGTGCAGCTCACGCAGAGCGGTGTCGCGTGGTTGCCGGACTTGACGCTCACGGGCAGCTATGTGATGCCCTCGCTCGTGCTGCTTGCCATGAACGCCCAGTTTGCGGTGCGTGTCCTCTCTCTTTCTTTCTCTTGCGAGGTCGTGTCTGACGTCCCACAGTTTTTAAAAGGAGACATGGATCCGAGCAAGCCTGAAATGGCCCACGTGATGAATGTTGCGCGCGTGGCCATGCTTGCGACGTTGCCCATGATGACCTGGATGCCGGTCGTGAGTACATGTCGTCCTCGTCCAGACGGTCGCTGAGCTGTGGTCAGGGACTGTGGCTGAGCGTGCTCTCTGGTCTGGTGGTGTCGACCGCCCAGTCGGCCTTGTTGAGGCTGCCGGCCGTTCGCAAAGCACTCGGAATCCCCCTGGTGGAACCCGCGCCGCCGGTCACGATGAGAGAGACGGGCATCAAAATCGTAGAGTGGTATCGTCGAAAGAGTATGGAGGCGGCCGGTCAGCAGATCGTGAACCAGCGGAAACCGAACTGGACGAGCTTGCCCAAGCCCAAGGCGTCGCGACGAAGTTCAAGGTAGTAGAGTAGTATATAGTGCTTGGTAGTCGTTTACGTAATCCAATATTGATCGAGCGTCACTGCGGCGAACTTGACCTTGAACTGATGCACCGACAGTGACAATGTCCACGTACTCAATCAAGCTGGATGGACTCGACCCGACACCGTCAGACGTACCCGTGCCAGAGGAGGAAGAGTTTTACTCGTCCTGGTCGCTTTTTCTGGTCTGTCTGCTCCTCATCCTATCCCTATGGACATCCTACTATCTCCAAATAAAACGCATTCGGGCCATTCACGAAACCCTCGTCTCCATCTTTGCGGGCATGTTCGTTGGTCTCGTCGTCCGTCTCGCACCCGGCACGATGATTAGAGAGATGCTTGTGAGTGACAGTCGTTGTTCGGCTACCCTACACCCACTCGGAGCTCACCGTCCTGCGCTAGACGTTCAAACATACCCTCTTCTTCAACCTCCTTCTCCCTCCCATCATACTGAACTCGGGCTATGAGCTCAAACAGGTCCGTCTCCGTCTCCCGTGTTTCCGTTCCCGTTTTGACCCGCCTTGGTTACCCAGGAAAACTTTTTCCGTAACTTTGGTTCCATCCTCACCTTTGCGTTCCTCGGCACGGCGGTGTCTTCTGTGGGCGTTGGGTGCGTTCATACGAATATGTAGCCGTGTCTGCATCGCTTACCAGCTTTAGTGCAGCGTTCTCGTCTACATCTACTCCTTCCTCGGTCTAGAATCGCTCGACGTCACCCTGCTCGAGTGTCTCATCTTTGGCTCCACTCTGTCCGCGACAGATCCCGTCACCATCCTCGCCATCTTTCAACAGTACAAGGTCGATCCCAAGCTCTACACCATCATCTTTGGCGAGAGTCTTCTCAATGACGCTGTCAGTATCGTCATGTACGAGTGAGTACGGCACTTGTCCTTCTCCACACACGCCCCTGACCATGTCACAGAACGCTCACGCAGTTCCACGGAACGGAGATTTACCTGTCGTCCATCTTCCACGGCATCGGCATCTTCCTGCTCTCGTTCAGCGTGTCGATGGCGTTGGGCGTTATTTTCGGTCTCGCCATGTCCCTGGTGCTCAAACACTCTTCTCTCAACCTCTACCCCTCGATCGAGTCCTGTCTCGTCGCGCTCTGTGCCTACACGTGCTACTTTTTTTCCAATGGCCTCTCCATGTCCGGCATCGTCTCCCTTCTCTTTTGTGGCATCACCCTCAAGCATTATGCATATCACACCATGTCTCGTAAGACGCAACGCACCACAAAGTACATTTTCTCCACGCTCGCACAACTCTCGGAGAACTTTATCTTTATATACCTCGGCCTCTCCCTCTTCACCAGTCCACCGTCGGCTGAACGCGTCACGAATTACGTCAAACCGTTGTTCATTGCCGTGACGACCATCGCCGTCGTGTTCACGCGTTACACCGCCGTCTTTCCGCTCTCTGAGGCGATCAACTTTTTCACCCGGCATGCCCGCGGACAGCGCTACGAAGAGCTGCCCCACTCGTACCAAATGATGCTCTTCTGGGCTGGCCTGCGCGGCGCCGTCGGCGTCGCGCTCGCCGCCGGGTTCAAGGGCGAAAACGCGCAGACGCTCCGCATCACCGTCCTCGTCGTCGTCGTCCTCACGGTGGTCGTGTTCGGGGGCACGACCGCGCGCATGCTCGAGATCCTCGGTATCCGGACGGGCGTCGAGGACGAGGCGGCGAGCAGCAGCGACGAGGACGCGCCGCCGCGTCGCCGGCTGTCGCTGTCTGGCGGGCGGCGCGCGTGGCACGGCGACGGGGACGGAAACGGGGACGGGGACGGGGTGCCCTACTTTTCGGCGTCGCAGCAGGGTTTTGGGCGTGCGGCGGGGGGCCGGTTCGGGGCGCGGAGCTACAACCACCACGCGCAGGCGCAGGAATCGCCGCTCACGGCGCACGCGTTCGCGATGGCGTCCTCGGACTCGCTCGATTCGGAAGGGGGCGAGGTGTTGCCGATGGCGGTGACGACGACGACGACGACGACGACGCCCCATTCTGCGCCGACGACGCCGGGCGTGGACCCTGGGCGTGCAGAGGCTGGGCCGGGCCGCGATCAGGGTCCGGAGCCTGGGACGGGCGCCGTCGGAGGGCAGGCGGTGGGCGAGGACGGCAAGTGGTTCCAGGCGCTGGACGAGCGGTACCTGCTGCCGCTGTTCTCGAACGCGACGGCGAGCCGGACGTTCCACGCGCGGCGTGCGCGGCGGACGGCGTCGCTCGCGCAGATACGAATTCCGCCGCTGCACGGCACGTCCGAGGACGAGCCCGAGAGTCCGGCGGTCGACCTGGTGCGGCGAAGTGCGACGGCGAGGGCGATGCCGACGCCGACGCGCGCGTTTCCGAGGACGCAGTCGCCGGAGGAGCAGAGTCGGTCGGAGCGTGGGTTAGGCACGCCCACGTTGCGGAACGGGGCGGGGAGAGAAGCCGGACAGAGTTAGGCCGTTGGAAACTAGCTTGATTATGAATTTGGAGTATTCGTATTCTAGACGATGGGGGGTCGCGACGTGTACATCCCCGTTCATTACACCACAGACTGCCTCGTGTGTCCACCCGGTCTCGCAAGTAATTAAAAAGATAAGCAATCTGGAAAAGAAATACATGCACCCCTCTTTTCTTTCTCGCACAACGCACACACTATACACAGGGTGCTTTATAATAGATCTGCATTCTTGAGATGTGACCGTAAAATACTTTCCTCGACTGGAGGAGCGGGATTTCATGATTGAGTATCCACTCGGAAGGGTCATAAAAAGCCGCGGGACCCACTCACCGACACACAGCGTGACTGCGGTTGCCTTTGTGTCCTGAAGATGCGTGGTCAGCAGGCCGGGTCGGCGTGAAAAACGTGAAGAAAATAAAGATCAGGCACAGGGAAAAAAAAAAGGGAAGAGATGTGACTCGGCGGGATAAGACGTACGATCACCGATGTGAAATGAACATAAAAGGGTCGTGGTACCGGTGAGACCAACTTGAAGATCTCCTTGAAATGGGACTGAAAGTCTGCCAACAGAAGAATTAAAAAAATAAAAAAAGATCAGTGATGCATCATACGACGGGAACGGAGGGTTTACATTTCATGACCGTGACCGTGTCGTTTTTCCGGTCACCAAAGCTCGGGATAGAATCCTTGACGCGGGCGCCGCGCTTGAGTTTGTTGTGGAGGAGGTCGCACTTGTTGAGAAAGAGGATGATCTGGGTGTTGGCGAGGAGGGAGGAGGAGCAGACGGAACGCCAGAGTTGGAAGCTGTCCTCGAGGCGGTTGACGCGCGAGTCTTCGCGAAGGCGTTCATTGAAGCAGGAGATGGGGGAGAGGAAGATGATGGTGTCGACGTCGTCAAAGTAGGAAGCCCAGACGGCACGCTGGAAGGGGGACGTTTGGGGGCGTGTAGAGGACGGGTGGACAAGGGACGCACGCAAGATCGGGTACCACCGACGTCATACATGACCCACTCCTTGTTTTGACCTGGAAGTAAATTTTAAAAAATCGATCGAAAGTGTCCGAAAAAGGGATGAGGAGATCCACGGACCTTCGCCAACCAAAAAGTGGTGTTCTTGAAGACCGACAGTGCGAAGTCGGGCACGAACGACATCATCGTCGCTCGGCTCGTAATCTGGAGAGGCGATGCGGTGAATGTCGTTGAGAAAGCTGGAGGGGCGTGAGGACAGGAGGGATAGGGGCCCGACGGAGACTCACAATCCGGAGGAATCCTCGATGCCGGCTTTGCGGTGAGCGAGGATTTGCTGTACGATGGGGTCGTCCCAGAGGGCGAGCATGTCATCGCGACAGCCGACGAGGATATCGCCAATGTCATACTTGTGCTTGTCGTCGTCCTTCTTGCGCAAGGTGGGGTCAAGACTGTCCCGGGAAGTGTGCCGAAACTTGTCCAGTGCGGATTTCCAGCCGTTGCGGGAGATGACGCCGATTTCGGGAGAATGGACCTCTGGTCTTCCGAGAGGGTTGGTGGTGTAGACTTCGTGGGAGGCGGGGCCGAGACGGTTTTCCAAGTCGGCCTGGACACGCCTCAGGGGGGCGAGACGGAGCTTGAGCAGGCGGTGCTTGTCGGTGAAGTGGTAGACGGGATCCTGGGGGGACAGAGCGGACTCGGACTCGGGAGAAGCGGGAGGGTCAACTTCTGAGAGGGACATTTCGCGCAAGAGGACGTCGAGGACATGGATGACGTTGCGTATGAGGTTGAGAAAGATGACGGTCCGCCAGGCAGCGCGTTCCTCGGACCACTCGTTTCGGGCATAGAGAAGCTGAAAATCTGAAAATAAGAATAAATAAAATAAAATACAATAAAATAAGGAAAGGCCGACTTTTCAAGGTTGCAGACTTGCCTAGGGGAGGGGGGGGAGGAGGAGGAGGAGGAGGAGGAGGAGGAGGAGGAGGAGATGAGACAGGAAATAAGAGACGCGGCTGGACGGCTTACCGCTTTCGCTCTGGCCGAGGAGAAGGACCTTGACGGGCTTCTTCTTCTTCTTCAAGGCTGCGCGCTCCTGGCGGAGTTGCTCGTCGATGGCGTCGCTCACCTTGCGGGCGTCGGCCTCATCGCGCTCACGGCGTTCCTTCTGCTCGGCGGTCTCGCCCGGCGGGGGCGCAAGAAAGGAAGCGAACGGGTCAACGCCGTCCGAGCTCTGACGGCGCATGAGGGTGTTGGTGTAAACAGGGTTGACTTTACTTGTGTTGCGCAAATCAAACTCGACCACAACTCAACGACATGTGAAACATATCCGACGCCCCTTCGCTAGTCCACTTTTTGTTTGTTTTTCTTTTTTTTTTTTTTTTTTCATAAACTAAACTCAGTTCGTCACCGCAAACGAATTGCGTCCGCAATCTCCTTCAAAAGTGGCGCATAGTTTGTGTCTGTTTGGCTCCCCCCCTCTGCTGAATAAAACAACGACATGTGACTTTCCCGTGACTTTTGCACTCGTGACCTCCTTCCCCTCCTCCCCCACGGTACCATGTCCCACCCACAACCGCCCCCCCCCAGCCAGCAGCCGACCGCACCCGCCAACGACCCGCCGATCATCGACGCCGCGCAGGTCACCAACATCCTCAAGATCTTCCAAAAGGTAGCTTCACACTCGCTCGATGCGTCTCATTTTGCTGATCACACACCCCACGTGATCCTTGTCCTTGGTCACGTTATGTCAGAATGGTCAAGTCGATCTCTCTCCCGACGCTGCCCAGTCGCTCCAAGCCCTCGCCCAGGGCCTCTTCCCGATACAGCCCCACCCCCTCGGCACCTTCCCGCCCGGCATCGCCGACCCCGGCCCCTCCTCCCATCCCCGCGGCCCGCCCAATCTCGGCCAGCTCTCCGCCGCCGCTGCCGCTGCCGTCGTCCAGACTCACCCCATCCCCACCGGCCCGCCCGTCCCCGACTCCGACGACCCGAACAAGGATGGCAGCGACGTCGACAAGCCCAAGACCGCCTCCTCCGGCCGCACACGGGGGAACCGTCCTGCCGCCATGGGCACGGACGAGTGGGCCCGCCAGAGAAAGGACAACCACGTGCGCGTTTCCGTTCTTGTCCCCCCCAACCCCGCTTATCCCCTCCTCCCCCCAGAAAGAGGTCGAGCGCAGGCGGCGAGGCAACATAAACGAGGGCATCAACGAACTCGGTCGCATCGTCCCAAACAGCTCGGGCGAAAAGGCCAAGGGTGCCATCCTTGCCCGCGCCGTCCAGTATATCCACCACCTCAAAGAAAACGAGGCACGCAACATTGAAAAGTGGACGCTCGAAAAGCTCCTCATGGATCAGGCCATGGGCGATTTGCAGGCCCAGCTCGAGGAGGTCCGCAGACTCTGGGAGGAAGAGCGCACCGCCCGCCAACGGGCCGAAAACGAGCTCGAGGTCCTTCGAGGCGTTCCCCAGAACGCCGTTGTCCCTCCTCCCCGCCCAGCCTCCAATTTCAAATCTCGTTCCCAGTCTGTCGAAAATCAGGAAGCACCTGTGGCAAATGCCCCACGACCAGATCCCGACGCTAGGTCGGAAGAGGATGGCTCCGACGGAAGACCCGGAAAGCGGCCGCGGGTAGACTAGTCTCGCTCGGCCCTTCTTTTTTTTTTTTTATTTGTTCGAAACGAGGCTGTATTCGCTCATCTTGTACATTCACCATCAATATGTATCACCCGCGCTGACTGCGACCATGTTGTTCAACCAGCTGGTGATAATCATTAATTGCTCCATCCAGTCCAGGCGTTCAAAAGCCGGTTACCACCAATTCGTCGTCCACATACCCGACATGCCCGATATCAATCAAACAGGCAATCCCGCCACGCGCTCGACCCGCTCCTCTCACTCAGAGCCCACTCCTCATCCAAGACCCAGTCCAGCCTTGAGCTCATCAGCGAGTTCGTCTGCTTCTCCCATGTCCGTGCCTGACGCCCGAGCCTCTTCTTCCTCTGCAAGGCACCTTCCACATTGGCAGGCACCGAATCCCCATCCGAGCAATCTTTTACGGCGTTCTTTGTAGTTACCCCTGGGGTCGACGTACGTGATCAACAATTCTTCCCCCCGCCCGATTTCCGTCTTTGCAATCACGGTGATCCGCGACAGCGCCGTACGCTGCTCCAAGTGCCGCACGGAGACGTTGGGCGTGCACCTATGGTTGAGATGCGAGTGAAGCTGGTACAGTCCACCGTGTGCTTCCAGATCTGAAGAATTAGAATTATTACTCCCGTTCAGCCACCGGACCGACAGGGCGATAGAGAGGCGCCACCCACTCAGGCTCATCCGGCCCAGACCACGTAGAAATGCATCGTACGTGAACAGCTCGTTCTGTAGCGACGCCGACACCGCTCTCTTGAGTATCCGGCCCAGCTTTTTCTGCTCCTCAGGCAGTGCCGGCGTGCTAAACGTGCAGAGGTACAGAGCGTATGCTTTTTGCCACCCTTCGCGGTCAGGCTCTGCGCCCTTTTCGCTTCGGAACTTGGATCAGTCCTTGGATCAGTCAGCGGGGCGAGACACACCGAAGTACTCGGAAACGCTCTTCCATTCCGAGTTGGGCGAGGCACCGGACGACCTCCAGGTCATCATCCAACACGCCGTCCTCTCTTTGTGCGGACAGCAACAGTTTGCTCGTGCACTGTGCGAGCGCATGGAGTGCCATCCATTCGGTGTTGCGTGCAAACTTGAGCAGCGCAACCGAGGCTGGATTGCGGGCCGGACAGAGAAGGGGATGCACCTTGTCCGACTGTGCCCGGCAGAGGCGGTTGCAGAACACCGCTGGGCAGGGCGGCGTCGAGGACGCGGACGCCGAGCACGCCAGATGCAGCGGCGAGGGGGTCCCCAGTGGCGTCGAGCAGAACGCACACGCCTGCGAGGACGTTTGCAAGTCGTAAATGTCCCTGTGTGATCCGCGATCGCATGGATCGTACGCACGGACGTCGAAAGCACACACACCATTCCGGCGCTAGCACGAACGGATCTTCCTTCCACACCACATCGCCCTCCGATATCCTCTTGGTGGCGACGAGGCCTTTGCCTTTGAACGCATCAAAGTGCCGCACCGCGACCTTGTCGCTCCACCTCGTCACGTCCATGCGCGCGTTCAGGCGGGACACGGGGTAGGTCGGGGCCGGTGGCCCAGACGTCACGCTCTGCAGGATCTTCCGGACGCGTTTTTCGCTGATCGCCCACGTAGGGTACGTCTCGAGCAGCAGGGCGTGCGTTTTGGCGACCCCAACCGTCGGCTTGTCCTCTCTCAAGGCGATTAGAGCGGCGCGGAGGTCGTCCTCCGCCACTGCTGTGCGTGTCATTAGGAAGCTGTTTGATGCGAGTA
>JBBPLE010000453.1:9317-27852 GCA_038089675.1 Boletales sp. KT-2023b | reverse complement strand
ATCTAAACTTCTGTTTCTCATGGAAGGTTCTATCTTCTTTTGCTTAGTAACAAACCTTCCATGACCTTCTATTAGTTTCTATTCTTCGCAGTACTTAAGCCATCGCTTTACTCAATGTATCCTTAGCTTAGTCCTGCTCAATCTTACCTTTGATCTCCTCGAACTCCTTCATCGACATCATCATCAGATGATTCCCTTGAACCTCTTCATCAACTCTATTGTCAGATGACTCCCTTGAACTCCTTCGTTGACATCATCATTGGATGATTCCCTTGAACCTCTTTGTTGACTCTATCGTCAGACAACTCCCTTGAACTCCTTCATTGACATCATCATTGGATGATTCCCTTGAACCTCTTCATTGACTCTATCATTGGATGACTCCCTTGAACTCCTTCATTGACATCATTATCGGACAATTCCCTTGAACCTCTTTGTCGACTCTATTGTCAGATGACTCCCTTGAATTCCTTTATCGACCTCATCATTGGATGAACCTCTTTGACTTTTTGACAAGCATCCTTGTCTGAATACCTTGAACCCTTGACCCACCAATAGTTCTTTGAGCCTACACTCGTTCCTACCCAGACCAAGCATAACATTATGAGCCCTGAGTGGCCATCCAGTGTTTCATGCAGGATCCCTGCTCTCTCATCCTTACCTGACTGTTGGTTGATGTGGATTCAGTTCTGCCCACCATTCAGGTGCCTTTGGGGTGTGGATTAAGTTCCACCAGATGCTTTGCAAAGTGAAAGCTGTGCAAAGCAGCCACTCTCTACCTCAAAAACAAGGGGAGACTATGTCCCCTGAGTTTATGAGCTCTGGACATTCAGCAATGTGGTTCATCCCATCCCTTTTACTCTTCATTTAAGGTACCCATGCTAACATCTACCCTCACCCAGATATTCACCATGTCATCCACTTCCCTCTCCACTATTGTCAAGCTCAACAGCATGAACTACTGTGCCTGGTGGTCCCAGATGGACAACTACCTTCATTCCATCGGGGTCTACTCCCACATCATGAAGCTTTGCCTGACAGTCCCTGTTGCCCTTGCTGAGGTAAAAGACTCTCAAGAGCAAGTCACCCAGGCTGCCTACACCCCTCTGGCCAATGAAGTCTGTCACACCAAGGAAAAGCAGGAGGACTGGGACAAGGACGATGACAGGGCCACTGGTGCCATCACACTCACTTGCAAACGTCATGTTTGCAAGTGTGGCATTGACTTCAGCAACCATGCTGAAAATATCCTCATTGAACTCAAAAAGCAGTTTGACAACCCTACCATCTCCTCCACCATCATGGAATTCAAGGCCCTCATGGGTTTTACCATCCCTGACAACAACTCACCAGTGTCAGCTTTCTCCAAGCTTGACACCCTCTTCTTCCAGCTGTCCAACTTCAGATATCCGGTTGATGACAAAATAAAGTCATTGATTGTGATCTCCAAGATCCTGAAGTACACCAACCATGTCACTGCTGCAATCGCCACCGCAAAGCCTGAGATGAACTTGGCAGGAGTTGTCACCAAGATGGTTCCTACCATCAAGGAGATTTCCTGACAGGTAGAAGTGTTGTGGCAAATGTACATGCAGCGCTGTCCCGCCAAGGACTCCCAGCCTCAACAGGCCAACAAAGTCAGCGCTGTCAAATGGCAGCAGGGGGAACCCCAGTTCTCCCAGCAGCAGCAGACACAGCAAGGTGGTTCCTCTTCTAAGGGGAATAACAACCAGGAGCAGCAGAAGGGCAATTGCTCTGAAAAGGGCAAAGAAAAGCACAAGGAGAAGAAGAAGACCTGAAAGGAGAAGAAGCAGGCAGAGGCTGCACAAGCCTCAGCCTCCTTTGCCTTCACCTCTGCCACCATCATTGCCCTTGCTGCCACCACATTCATGTCACCCATCCCTGACCTCCACCACAATGCACACATGCCTGGTGTGACCCACTATTGGCCACCTGCATTTCCTCTAACCAAGGAAACTGTCTCCCTCACATGACACCTTGAGGTCCCCGTGACCTCCTCCACAATTCACAACCTCAAACCAGTTGCATCCCACCACTCCAAGTGCACTCACACAGAGCAATCCTTCTCTGACCACCTCTCCACCCTGCTTTCCCAAAGGATCGCAGACATCCCACTAGCTGGGACAACAGGTATTATGGAGGTTGACAAGGATGTTGTCAGTCTAGGCAATGATGCCTATGACGAATACATCAAGTGTTTCTTTATGGAATCCACATCACAGTGCATATCCCCTCCCCCATCTACATCAGGTACTGATGTGCAGTTAACTCTGCCTCAGGTAAATTGTATGTATGTGTTTCCTGTAGTAGATAGTTCAAATAAATCTGCTATGCATGAATTTGCACAGTGTGATAATTGCAGTAAGGACAGCAAGGAAAAGGAAAAAGTGTACAACCACAAGGTCCCATCTGACATGTGGCTACTTGACTCAGGAGCTTTGGCTCACTTCTCACCTGATCACTCTGACTTCGTTGAGTATCAGAAGTTTGACCAGCCCCAATGGGCTTCCACCACTAATGGCTGATCACCTATTATAGGTAGAGGCACCATTTTGCTAAGGTTTGGCAACCATATATGCCACCTATCACCTGTCTTGCACATGCCTTCATGTGCTGTTCGACTAGTGTCAATGGGCACTCTATTGCAGAACACCTGCCTCACGCTTTGTGCCAGGCCTGGGTACCTAACTATCTGGGATCAGTGCTTCAAGGAAGCTTACTTGGAGTTTCACAGTCATGGTGGACAAACCATGTATTGGCTTTGTGCCAAACCAATCTTCCCTGATGATGTGCCCTCCGGCATGTTGTCACTCGCCTCTGAGATCAAATATGAACTCATGCACTGATGTCTTGGACACTCATCCCCTGATGTCATTAGGCATGCTAAAAAGCACCTGAAGGATTTTCCTGATGTGAAGATCCCATCAAAAACTGGCCTCTGTCAAGGGTGTCAGCTTGGCAAACAGCCAAATCATCCATTTCCTCTTAGTGAGATGTGGGCAACTGCTCCCTTTGAGTTAATCCATTTGGACTTAAAGTCCTTTGAGGTAGCGTTTTACTTGAAGTACAAGTATACAGTCGTCTTCTATGATGACTTTACATCAATGGCCTGGACCATCTTGATAAGGTCCAAGGACCAGACACTCCATGCAACCAAACAATGGTTTGCATTTGTCCATAATCAGTACAATGCCATGATAAAACACTGGCATTCTGATGCCAGAGGTGAATACACTTCTGGAGCATTCCAGGACTTTCTGAAGGACAATGGAGTAAATATTCAACAGTCTGCCCCATATGCACACCAGCAGAATGGTCATGTGGAATGCCTTATCCACACTTTAATGGACAAGGCACAGGCTATGTGGTTACACGCTTGCCTACCTCCCTCTTATTGGGAATGGGCTCTGCTCCATGCAACCCACATTTATAACTGGACCTCACAGCTTCAGCTGAAATGGGATACTCCCCTGACCTTACTTAAGGGGGAGAAACCATCCATTGATCACCTTTGGGTATTTGGTTGTGGTGCCTATGTGCATATTCCTGCAGAATGCTGTGGTGGAAAGCTACAGCTGAGATTGTAATTGATGATCTACTTGGGTGTCACCCCTGGTAGTGACTCAAATTTCATTTTTATGTCACCAATGAATGCCATTGTTACATCAGCACATGTGATCTTTGATGAGACTCTCTTCCCAAGATGCTCTTGATCTGCCCCACACCATCCCCATGTGGATCCCCCAGAACTGACTCACACTCATGATGAGGTTCTGGATGTTCCGGTTCTGGCCTCTGCTGGTTCCAATGAGAGTTCCAAGTCAGAAGTTTCTTCCAGCAATAAGTCTGATTCATTAGCTCCTAGGAATTCACCCTCTCCTTCACTGTCACTGAGCCTGGGCACATTGAGATCTTCATCTCCATCTCTTGCTCCTCACATGCAGACACCCAGTCCAGCCCCTCCTCCAGTGACACCTCCATCACACCAACCACCACCTGCTGGTCCCCCACCTATTCCAAGGTGTAGTGAGTGTCTCTGTAACTCCCAACGCGCCCTGGAAACATTTTTGGTGAGTGCCATCATCCCTTACAACAGCTCTGGGACTTGGAAAGTGAGTTATGCTGGAAGGATTTAACTGGTGAAACTGGCCTGTCCCACACTCCAGCTTCCACGCCAGATTCACCCACAGTCCCTGGTGGACTCCCCCCATCTCCTACCTCTGAGGATGATGTTGACTGTCTCACATGGGAAAGGGGAGCTGCTTTGGTTTCATTCCTTTGCAACCATGCTATCCCACACAATTCCACTTTTGGGGCATTCCCTAATCTATGCAAGTGGACATTCTGCAACATCCAGAAGCTTCCTAAATCAGAGCAGAAGGATTGGCTTAAGGCCTGTGAGGACCAGCTACAAATGCTGAAAGACTGCAAGGTCTATGAAGTTGTTCTGTGCCCACAACACCAAAAGGTGATTAAAAACCACTGGGTCTTTGATCAAAAGTCAGACAGTCATAAAAGAGCCCACCTGGTAGCCAAAGGCTTTAGCCAGGTTGAAGGGTTAGACTTTGACCAAGTCTTTTCCCCAGTTGTATGTTTCAAGACTGTGTGATGTATGTTTGCCCTCTTGGCCCTGGAAGGATGGCACATTTCCAGGCTTGACATACACTCCGCATACCTGTATGGTAAACTGGAAGAGGAGATCTACATGGAATTTCCTGAGGGGTTCATGCCTCCTGACCAAAAAGGCAAAGTCCTCTGCCTATTGTGTGCACTTTATGGACTCAAGCAAGCTGGCTTAGCCTGGTGGAAAGTGCTTGATGCATCCATGGTGGAACTTGGCTTCAAATGATTAAAAACCAATGCTGGACTTTTTATTTATCACAAAGGCAAAGACATCTGTCTAGCAATAGTCTACATAGATGATACCCTCTTCTGTGGCCCCAACAAGATCTTTGTAGACAAGATCAAGGCTGCATTCATGAAGAAGTGGGAATGTCATGATCTCGGAAAGCCATCTGAATTCCTTTGAATGAACATTTGTCAAGAAGGTCATAACATCCAAATTGATCAAAAGGATTACCTCAACAAGGTGCTTGAACAATGCAGCATGACCAATGCCAAATCTGTGCCTACCCCACTCCCACAGGGTTATTGCCCAGTGAAGAATGATGCACTGGTCCAACATGAATTATGGATGTGTTTTCAGACCGTGATCGGCTTGTTGCTGTATCTTATGATCAGCACCTGTCCAGACATCGCATATGTGGTTACCCAACTCGCATGAATGTCAGCCAACCCATTGCAGGAACATCTCAACAGAGCTCTGTATATCTGCTGGTACCTTATTGGAACCCAGGATTATTCCCTACTCTATAATGGTTCCTCTGGAAAAGGCATTTTTGCCTGTACCGATTTGGATTGGGCACAGGATGTTAATACTGTGCATTCTCAAACTGGCTTCTATCTTAAGATGGCTGATGGTGTGTTTTTGTGGAATTCACACTTACAAAAAACCACCACTGTCTCTTCCACCAAAGCAGAATACATGGTGTTGAGCGATTGTTCATGTCAATGCATGTGGATCCATAAGATGATGGGTGAGCTTGGCTATAAGCTGAAACCTATCCCCATCTGTGGTGATAATCAGGGTAGCTTATTCATTGCACAAAACCCTGTGACTGAAAAGTGCAACAAACACATTCGCATGAAATATCACTTTATCCATGATGCAGTCATGGTCCACAAGCTAGTGGAGCTTTTCTATATTCCCGGGACTGACAATCCCACTGATATGTTCTCCAAGAACCTTGGATGTGTCAAGTTCAATGAATTCCACTCCCAGCTTGGACTGGAGTTTAACTCCACCAACTAAAAGTACTGCCCTCCATTTTAATGCTTTATGTATCTACTGTATACTTAGCAAGGGGGAGTGTTGAACGGACTCTGTGTTCCATACATAGTAATTAGTTCACATGTCACATGTATTTACGTTGTAACTCAGCAGAGCTGAGTTCTAATTGATTCTTTACTCAATACCACCATCACCCATTGTAAGCTCCTCAAGCCCAACCAACCCAGGTATGTGAGAGACCTTCCTGTGTATGTAACACAGGAAGGTCTCTCACATACCTGGTAATGTTGGTGTTTACACAACTCAGGATGGTAGTGAAGGTTATCAAGATAGGATTGATTAGAACTCAGCTACCCTGAGTTCAAAGTTTAAATACAATGAATGTGTGAACTAACTACTATGTATGGAACAAAGTCTGTTCAACACTCCCCCTTGCTAAGTACATGGTAGATATAAAAGCATATAAATGGAGGTAGTACTTTTATGTAGAGTTTTTAAACTCAAGTCTGAGCTGGGAGTGGAATTCATTGAACTTGACATGTCCAAGGTTCTTGGTGAACATATTGGTGGGATTGTCAGTCCTGGGGATATAGAATAGCTCTACTAGCTTGTGGACCATGACTGCATTGCAGATAAAATGATATTTCACACAGATATGTTTGTTGCACTTTTCAGTCACAGGGTTTTGTGCAATGAATAAACTACCCTGATTATCACCACAAATGGGGATAGGTTTCAGCTTGTAGCCAAGCTCACCCATCATCTCATGAATCCACACACATTGGTGAGAGCAATTGCTTAAGGCCATATATTCTGCTTCAGTGGAAGAGACAGCAGTGGTTTTTTGTAAGTGTGAATTCCACAAAAACACACCATTGGCCATTTTAAGGTAGAAGCTGGTTTGAGAATGCGTGGTATTTATGTGCTGTGTCCAATCTGAATCAGTACAGGCTAAAATGCCCTTTCCAGAGGAACTGCTATATAGGAGGGAATAGTCCCAGGTTCCAATGAGGTACTGGCAGATGTACAGAGCTCTATCGAGGTGTTCCTGTGAAGGGTTGGCTGACATTCATGCGAGTTGAGTAACTGCATATGCAATGTCTGGACAGGTGCCAATCATAAGATACAGCAACGAGCCAATCACAGTCTGAAAACATGTCCATAATTCATGTTGGACCAGTTTATCATTCTTCACTGGGTAATAACCCTGTGGGAGGGGGGTAGGCACAGATTCGGCATTGGTCATGCCACATTGTTCAAGCACCTTGTTGAGGTAATCCTTTTGGTTGATTTGAATGTTACGACCTTCTCAATGAATGTTCATTCAGAGGAATTCGGATGGCTCTCCAAGATCATGACATTCCCACTTCTTCATAAATGTGGCCTTGATCTTGTCTACAAAGATCTTATTGGGGCCACAGAAGAGGGCATTGTCTACATAGACTATTGCTAGACAGATGTCTTTGCCTTTGCAATAAATGAAAAGTCCAGCATTGGTTTTTAACCATTTGAAGCCAAGTTCTGCCATGGATGCATCAAGCACTTTCCACCAGGCTAAGCTGGCTTGCTTGAGTCCATAAAGTGTGTGCAGTAGGCAGAGGACTTTGCCTGTGAATCAGGAGGCATGAACCCTTCAGGAAACTCCATATAAATTTCCTCATCCAGTTTACCATATAGGTAGGCAGAGTGTATGTCAAACCTGGAAATGTGCCATCCTTCCAAGGCTGAGAGGGTGAATATACATTACACAGTCTCAAAATGTACAACTGGGGAAAAGACCTGGTCAAAGTCTAACCCTTCAACCTGGGAGAAGCCTTTAGCTACCAGGCGGGCTCTTTTATGACCATCTGACTTTTGATTGAAGACCCAACAGTTTTTAATCATCTTGCAGTGTTGTGGGCATGGAACAATTTTGTAGACCTTTCAGTCCTTCAGCATTTGTAGCTGATCCTCACAGGCTTTAAGCCAATCCTTCTGTTCTGATTTAGGGAGCTTCTGGATGTCATGAAATGTCCACTTGCATAAATTTGGGGATGCCCCAAAGGCAGAATTATGCAAAATAGCATGATTGCAAAGGTATGAAACTAAAGCATCTCCCCCTTCCTGTGTGAGATGGTCAACATCATCCTCATAAGTAGGAGATGGGGGGAGTCCACCAGGGACTGCAGGTGAATCCAGAACAACATCTGGAATGTGGGACAGGCCAGCCCTGCCAGTCAACTCCTTGCAATGGGAAGCACTCTCTAGGTCCTGGAGTTGTCACAAAGGATGACAATGCTCACCGAAAATGTTTCTGGGGCATGTTGGGGGGTTGTGCAGATGCTCACTATGCCTTGGAATAGGTGGGGGATTGGTGAGAGGTGGACAGTGTGATGGAGGAGTCACAGGTGGAGGGGCCAGACTGGGTGTCCTCATGCAAGGAGTGAGAGACAGAGAAGAAGATCTTGATGTGCTTTGGCTCTGTGATGGTGAAGAGGAGGGTGAATTCCTAGGAGGAGCAGAATGAACTGCATCAGTCTCATTGCTGGAACTAGGTTTTGACTTGGAACTCCCATCAGAACCAGCAGAAGCTGGAACCAGAACTTCTGGAACCTTATCATGTGTATGAGTTGGTTCCGAGGGACCTGAATGGGGATGGTGGGGGGTGGAATGAGAGCATCTTGGGAAGAGGGTCTCGTCAAAAATTGCATGTGCTGATATAACAATGGCATTGTTTGATGACATAAAAATGTAGTTTGAGTCACTACCAGGGGCTATGCCCAAGTAGATCATCAACTGCAATCTTGGCTGTAGCTTTCTGCCACAGTGTTCCACCAGAATGTGCACATAGGCACCACAACCAAACACCTGTAAATGATCAATGGAGGGTTTCTCCCCCTTAAGTATTGTCAGGGGGGTATCCCATTTAAGCTGTAGCTGTGGGGTCTGATTATAAACATGGATTGCATGAAGCAGAGCCCATTTCCAATAGGAGGGAGGTAGGCAAGTGTGTAAGCACATCACCTGTGCCTTATCTATTAGTGTATGGATTAGGCATTCTGCACACCCATTCTGCTGGTGTGCATATGGGGCTGACTGTTGGATGTTTACTCCATTGTCTGTCAGATAGTCCTGGAATGCTCTGGAAGTGTATTCACCTCTGGCATCAGAACACCAGTGTTTTATCACAGTATTGTACTGATTGCAGACTAGGGCAAACATTGTTTGGTTGCCTGGAGTGTCTGATCCTTGGACCTTATTAGGGTGGTCCAGGCCATTGATGTAAAGTCATCATAAAAGACAACTGTGTACTTATATTTCAAGTAAGACACTACCTTAAAGGACTTTAAGTCCAAATGGATCAACTCAAAGGGAGTGGTTGCCCACGTCTCACTAAGAGGAAAGGGATGATTCAGCTGTTTGCCAAGCTGACACCCTTGACAGAAGCCAGTCTTTGATGGGATCTTCATGTCAGGAAAATCCTTCAGGTGCTTTTTAGCATGCCTGATGACATCAGAGGATGAGTGTCTGAGATGTTGGTGCATGAGCTCATATTTGATCTCAGAGGCAAGTGACAACATGTTTTTAGGCACGTCATCAGGGAAGAGTGGTTTGGCCCAAAGCCAATACATAGTTTGTCCACCATGACTGTGGAACTCTAAATAGGCTTCTTTAAAGCATTGATCCCAGATAGTAAGATATCTGGGTCTGGCATGAAGTGTGAGGCAGGTATTCTGCAATAGTGTGCCCATAGACACAAGTCAAACAGCACATGAGGGCATGTGCAAGACAGGTGATAGGTGGGCAATGTGATTGCCATACTATAGCAGAACTGTACCTCTATCTATAATAGGTGATCAGCCATTTGCAATGGAAGCCCATTGGGGTTGGTTGAATTTTTGATACTTGATGAAATCTGAACAATCTGGTGAAAAGTGAGCAGAAGCTCCAGAATCGAGTAACCACATGTCAGATGGAACTTTATGTGAATGTGCTTTTTCCTTTCCTTTGTTGTTCTTACTACAACTGTCACACTGTGCAAATTTGCAGGTAGCAGATGTATTTGAACTATCTACTACAGGAAATGTGTATGTATGATTTACCTGAGGTGGAATTAACTATGCATCAGTACCTGATGTGGAGGGGGAAGGGGATATGCACTGTGATGTGGATTCCATAAAGAAATCCTCAATGTACTTGTCATAGGCATCATTGCCTAGACTTACAACATCTTTGTTGCCCTCCATGATTCTGGTGGTTCTGGTGAGTGGAACCTCTGTGATCTGTTGGGAAAGCAGGGTGGAAAGACAGTTGGAAAGGGATTGTTCCATGTGACAGTGCTTGGAATGGTGGGATGCAACTAGTTCAAGGTTGTGGATTGTAGAGGAGGTTGTGGGGACCTCAAGGCGTTGTGTGAGTGATACAGTTTCCTTGGTTAGAGGAAATGTGGGTGGCCCATAGTGGGCTGTGCCAGTGGTGTATGCAGAGTAGTGGAGGTCAGGGATGGGCGACATGAACATGGTGGTGGTGGGTGTGACAATGGTGGTGGAGGTGAAGGTGAAGGAGGCTGAGGCTTGTGCAGCCTCTGCCTGTTTCTTCTCCTTTTGGGTCTTCTTCTTCTCCTTGCCCTTTTCCTTGCCCTTTTCAGAGTGATTTCCATCATGCTTCTGCTGCTTCTGGTTAGTATTCCCCTTAGAAGAGGAACCACCTTGCATCTGCTGGTGTTGCTGCTGGGAGAACTGGGGTTCCCCCTGCTGTCATTTGATGGCACTGACTTTGTTGGCCTGTTGAGGCCAGGAGTCCTTGGCAGGACAGTGCTGCACATACATTTGCCATGACACTTCTACTTGTCAGGATATCTCCTCGATGGTAGGAACCATCTTGGTAACAACCCCCTTGGAGTCAGTCTCTGGCTTGGTGGCAGTGATAGCAGTGGCAACATGGTTGGCATACTTGGGGATCTTTGAGATCATGATCAACAACTTGATTTTGTTGTCAACTGGGTATCCAAAGTCAGAAAGCTGGAAGAAGAGGGTGTCAAGCTTTGAGAAAGCCAACACCAGGGAGTTGTTGTCAGGGATGGTGAGACCCATAAGGGCCTTGAACTCCATGATGGTGGAGGAGACAATGGGATTCTTGAACCATTTTTTGAGTTCAAGGAGGATGTTCTTGGTGTGGTCACCGAAGTCTATGCCACACTCACAAATGTGGCGTTCACAAGTGAGCATGATGGCACCAGTGGCCTTGTCATCATCCTTGTCCCAGTCCTCCTGCTTCTCTTCAGCTTGATGAACTTTGTTGGCTAATGGAGTGAAGGTGGGGGTTACAACATTTCTGCCAGAATCCTTTACCTCAGTAATGGCAACAGGGATTGAGGGATGAAGCTTCATGATCTGAGAGTAGACTTCAATGGACCAAAGGTAATCGTCCATCTGCGAGCACCAGGCACAGTAGTTTGTGCCATTGAGCTTGGTAATGGTGGTGAGGGAGGGAGACAACATATTGAGGTCTGGTGAGAATAGATGTTAGCATGGGAACCTTAAATGGAAGAGTAAAAGGGAGTGGAATAAACCATGTTGCTGAATGTCCAGAGCTTGTAAACTCAGGGGACATAGTCTCCTTTTGTTTTAGAGATGGAGAGTGGCTGCTCTGTGTGGCTTTTGCTTTGCAGAATATCCAGCAGAACTTAATCCACACAGGACAGCTCAAATGTTCACCTTCTGGGGGTGGAACTAAATCTGCACCCCAGAGGTTCACCCAATTGGTGAGTGGAACTGAATCTGCATTGACCAATGGTCAGGAAGGATGAGAGAGCAGAGGGCAGTGTGAGCCACACGCTAGCCCACTTGGGGCTCATAACCTGTTGTGAGTACACATGTTGTTATGATTCACTTCTTTTTCCTTCGTTACTCTTCGTTACGATAGACCGACCCAACCCAGTATCTTTTACCTTCTTTAGAGTGCTCTAGAACATGCAACATGTTCGTTGCACACCTTTCATTTCCGTCTTCTATTCTTGCTATCTACACTTCTATTTCCTGTGGAAGGTTCTATCTTCACTTCGCTTAGTCACCAACCTTCCACAACCTTCTATTACCTTCTATTCTTCACAGTACTTAAGCTGTTGTCTTACTCGATGTAACCCCAGCTTAGTCCTGCTCAATTCTACCTTGACCACCTTGACTCTCTCGTCGACTCTTCGTCGGACGATTCTTTGAACCTCTCATCAACTCATCGTTGGACGACTCCTTGAACCCCTTCGTCGACTCATCGTCGGACGACTCCTTGAACCCCTTTGTCGACTCATTGTCGGACGACTCCTTGAACCCCTTCGTCGACTCATCGTCAGATGACTCCTTTGATCCATCAGCAAGCATCCCTTGACCGAACCCCTTGAACCTTGACCCTCCGTTAGTTCTTTGAGCCTACGCTCATTCCTACCCGGACCAAGTGTAACACGTGTTACATACACAGGAAGATCTCTCACATACCTGGTAATGTTGGTGTTTACACAACTCAGGATGGTGGTGAAGGTTATTGAGATAGGATTGATTAGAACTCAGCTACCCTGAGTTCAAAGTTTAAATACAATGAATATGTGAACTAACTACTATGTATGGAACAAAGTCTGTTCAACAGGAAACAATCAGGGCTTTTAAAGATGAAGTTCAGCTGTCACATACCTTGCAAGAACATATCTCACAGATTCATGCACTGCAGCTTCACCTGCTTCAGCACTTCACTGATTTTTGCCCACACCTTTTTTGCCACAAGCTTCATGTTGATCCTGAAATTTTTGACTGTATCCTGGACCAAATCAGTGATCATGACATGTTCAAATCAAGGAGGAATCACTTACAACTTCCTATCACAATCCAGCTTGCCATCTTTCTAAACCAAGCTGGCCACTATGGAAATGTGGTATCCATGCAGGACATTGCACAGTGAGTAGGTGTATCTGTTGGATTGGTCATAAACTGTATGAACTGTGTGATGGTTGCCTTGCTTGCTCAGCATGACAATTTCATCTTTATCCCAAATGCCAGTAGCCATGATGCTGAGCTTGCACACAAGTTTATTGAGGTGAAGGCATGTAAAGCTTGGAGGGGGGGGATTTTTGCTGTAGATGGTTTGACATTCAACCTATTTGCAAAGCCATCACTTTATGGTGACATATTCATTGACTGAAAGGGGTGCTATTCAATGAATTGTCAGGTAGGATGAGCCACACACCTAATAAACACAAGAGGCTGATAAGTTGTCAGTAGGTTGTTGTGATGCCACACAATCTCCTTATCATTGACTATGGGTTGGGTCACCCTGGGAGTGTACACAACTCATATGCTTTTCAAGACACATGCTTGGCTCAAGAGCCCAGCTTAATTCTGGATGGTCATTGGATTTGGGCTGACGGCACATATCCAACATGATAGTTAGGTTTGAAGAGTGAAATGGAAAGGAATCCTCACTGGGCTGGGCACAGGCAGAAGGAAATGAAGATTCCTGTGAAGTTGAATGCATGGTGGTGGCAGTCCCTGTGGGTACACTGGGACAGCAGTTTTGCATGCAGTTGATGTGCAAGCTGTTCATAGCTAAAAACAGGAGGGATTATGTTGTAAACAATGAGGGAAACTAGACAGAAAAAAGTTAGTGTATTTGTAGCAAGCACACTTTACAACATCTTGTGCTACATGATAACATGAATACAACCTGAAAAAAGAAAAAGAAAAAACCAAATTGATGGCAGAAAAAAAAAACATACTTTCGACAATACACGACCTACTTGATAGACAATGGTTGGTCAGAGGATCCATTGGGCACAACAGCAGGGGGGAAGGAAGGTGCAAGAGTGGTGGCAGAGAGGGTGGGAGTGGGAGTGAGAGCAGGAGTGGGAGCAGGGATGGATGTGGGAGCGAGAGCTGAGCTGAAGGCAAACAGAAGGGTAGGAACAGAGAATGCATTCAGGGGAAATGCAAACAAGGATCCAGGAGTTGACCCAGATGCTGCTTGAGACTGGGAAGCAACAGCCACCATCATTTGCCACTGCTGCATCTGCATCTGCATTCATAGCAGCTTGATCTGCTGGGAAATTTTGTGAGACTCTTCCTTATGTACCTCAACATCCAGCAGCTTCAGCCACTCCTCCTACTCATATTCCAACTTTTTAAAATTGAGCTTGGCATGTTGATTGTCAAGCTCCTGCTGATGCATTATCCAAGTATACTGCATGGCTTTGCCCAAGGGGGTTGCAGAGTCCATCACAAGCTTCTTGCCAAGCTTCTTGAGCTGCTTGGGCTTTGCAGAAAGTTGGTTCCCAGAACTCAGTATCCTTTTCATGGAAGAGGAGGGACTGTGCCCAGTACTGTTTGCTTTGCCCATTGATGAGGTAGAGGAACTGGGTGGATGACTGTAGGGTGCAAAAGCACTTCATCAGTCTCACATTGGCATCTTCTCCTTGGATCTGGTGAAAAATGAGGTTGGTTTGGGGGTGGTGATATGTGACATTTGATGGGCATTTGACAGCTAAACAAGCTATTGTAAGTAATTAAATACAATAGAAAATAAAAAAATACCTGGATGCCATCAGGAGTTTCTATGGACAACTCATCATCAACATGAATGGGCACTTCATTGTCATGAGATGGTGGATCTATATATATATATCAGTGTACATACTGTCACCTTGTTCTACATCCATCAGCTCATCTTCATCTGAGTCAGGTACTTCACCTTCAACAGCAATACCAGCTTCAAAATTGTACACAGATGTTTCCTTGTCAGCTGCTTTTGTCTGGATAATTGCAAGTAAATTTTCTGCATGGTTGACATTCAGCCTTGACAAAACGGTTTCACTGTCCAAAGTAGGGATGTTGTGTCATATGGTGTCAAGTTCTTTGTAATGTGGAAATACACAGACAATATCATCTATAGGAGTATTAAGTGGTAAAGATGCCCAATGCTGAACAGGGACATACCAAGAATGTTTGCTGCTGATCCCTCCCTCACTTTGTCACCGGACCCATCAGAACCATTGTGATCCACTGGTATAACTCCACTGCTGGTGCTCTTCATCTGGGCGCAGTGTTCACGATATTTTGTCCACAACCTGGGGTGGTGTATGGGGAGGAGTTGCTGGGCAATTTAAAAAAAACTCATGTATTGACATGATTAATCATGGATATTACATACTTCCCAGCATCTGCAGCATATAGAGAGGAATGATCTTCATTGGCTTCAAATATATGCTTTGTGATCATACATGCAACCTCCTTCTTACTTTTTCTGGGGGATTTGACATTTTGGCCATCATGAACAAGTGAGTGTTGATTGTTGGGGTTGTTCATGATCCATTCAACCAGCAGGGCAGTCTGTGTGCCTTCCCATATTATATGGGGACCAGAAGATTGTTTGGGTGGTGCTGTTGAAGTCAATGTGCCAGGCTCTGGTGCAAGTGGTACCATAGTAGAAACAGCCTTACCTCAACCACATTGTTTCTTCTGAGGGGGAGGAAGACCTCACACAGCAGTCTTGTGAGATCCCTGGTTCTTCATAGCCATAGGTATTGATTTAATCAGCTTGCTCATTGAAGCTTGGAGCCTTGCAGAGCAATGAGGGGAGTGGGAGGCAGGCATTGTTTTTCAGACTCCAACCAGCTTACTTCCACCAAAATGTGTTTTGCATGCAGTAAATGACCCCAACATAAATCTGATAAATGCCTGATAAATGCTTATTTGAATACTGCTAGTAAATCTCACAGTCACTTTGCCAAACTTTGGGGTCACTTTGGAGCCACTTTCATACATATGTGTGTAAAGTAAACTGTGACTTTTAAGGCAGATCTACTGTCTTTTAAAGTGGCTTTGCAGACACTTTAGTACTTTTTGGCTTGCATACTTAGTTGCTTTTGTGCTTTCAAATCCTTCATTTGCTTACAGTTTGGCTTACCAGCCTTTGCCAGTGTGACTGAATAAAAACCAAAACATGCATGTGTATTTTCAAACAAAGAAATTGGTATAAGGTGTGTAAGGTGTGATTAGGGGGGAATGAACATGGTGATAGGTTTTAAAAAAAGGTGGCAGAAACAGTGCAGCTGAGAAGATAAAAGTCCATGGATATAGGAAGGAATGGGGTGGATAAACTTGATGGGCATATGAAGTAATGAGTCATGGTGAAAAAACCCAGTTGATGGTGTGATTTGCTGCAGTAGAGTGAGTAGAAATGGTCCTACCTAAAACTTGTTAGTGTGCTTTGAAAAAAAAAAAACCATACTCACAAATTTGAGTGTGTTCATCATCAGTGGCTTCATCATTGAAGTCCTCAATACCTGCTTCATGCTCAATCTCATGTGCAACTTGTTGCACTTCCTTGAGGATCTGATTAAGTTGTGTCTTTGAATGACATTCTGCTGCCCAAGTCATTCCACATGTTGCATTCCCCCACTTCTGGTCTGAAAAGGAGTTCTTGTTCACTGTAGCCTTGCCACTCTGTTTATTCATAGTCATGGGAGGGCATGGCATTGTTTGATCTTTGATAAGGCAATCTAGTCCACTAACAGCAATGAGCTGTAATGCATGTTTGATCTGTTTGGTGTGAAGCAAGCATTAATAAATGCCTGCATAGAAAGATATAAAACTTACTGTGGCACCACAAAGACCCAATATTCCTTTGATACCATCGTGCACCAGGTCATGCATATCAAGCTCATTTACATGGATGTGACCTTTGATGGAGGGGAGATATGCTTTTGTGAGTAAGCTGATAATGAACTCAGAACAAAATGCACCCATGGAATTGGATGTGTCAAGATCCTTGTAGAGGAAAGTGTTGTCCTCAAGAAATGCAGCAACTTCAGATTTGATAGTGTCCAGTGACTCTGAGTGCATGAAAAAGCCCATGCACAGTCCAAGTGCTGCTAAGCTCACACTATGCCTCTAGTTACAGAGGTACTGGTAAGCCTATCAAAGCACTGAAATTAGCTATAAATTGAGTGTTGGTGGAACATGTACAGCTCCAACACACTTGCTCATTGGCATGAGCTGGGAAATGAATCTCAAGTTCAACTCAGGGAATACAATGGGTATGACTTTCATGAGGAGGCTGACAATCATGTCTTTTGGGGTTGACCACATGTTAGTTTGGGCACCAGCCCAGAGACAGAGCATGGGCATGATCTTGTATTTCCAGCCATTTTGCCATGAGTCCTTCTTGAACCACCCTGGATCAAGATCAATGGAGTCAAAGGACATATTTGTTGACCATTTGTCATGATTGGCATGGACATTACTCAGCTCACTCTTTACTTTTTTGAGCACTGGGTTTTTGGTAGAGATCTGCATGGGTATTAGGTACCCATGGCAGGTCATGGGTATGGGTTGGTGTTACACTTGGCACAGGTAGGGACAAGCATAGACCTAACAATAATTGCCTAGGTCAAGGATAGGGGCTACGGGTTATGTACTGACATAAGTCAGGGACTCTGGAAATGAAGACTAGGGGTTCTGGTGGATGAGGGCATGTTCTTACATCAGATGAAATCAAGGATATCCTAGAAGGATCACAGAGGTTCTAGGAGGTGAGGAACAAAGGATGAGGAGGAGGAGGCACTAAGGCCTAGCTTAGGGATGACTTAGAGGAGGACTGAGGGTTGAAGGCGAAAACCTAAGGTAGGAATTGCTTAAGGTTACTGTACATGAGCAATGAGTATTTATACTAGAAGGTGCCAGTCATACTGAGTCACCTGGAGTCAATGAATAGCCATAAGGCTGCATGAACTAAGTATAATCCTATGCAAGACTGTGTGAAGGTGCTGCAATCAGAGGCTATACAAGTGATGATGAGAAATGAGAATAATAAATAGTGCAGGCTGCACAAGTGGGAACACATAGGAATCAGATCAGAGATCTCTATGTAAAAATAGATAGTAAGCATAAATAGACACAGTAAAGTTGAGAACATGAAGGAATATCAATGTTACCATGTTGCATAGAGATAGAATCAAAAGAAGACTGAGAGAGGTTAATATGTAAAGAGGGAAGAAAAGATAGGAGGGAATCATAAATTATAACAGTAGGACCTTGATGACCTGTGGACCCATGACTACTCTCACTGCCCCCACCCTCACCCCCTGCCACCTGTCTCGCTGCTCCCTCTCATCTCACCTGACAACAACAATGATAGCATGACAACCATGATACCATGGTTGTCATGCTGTCATTGTCTTTGTCATTGTCACCACCACCACCTCACCATCTTGACTGCCTTGACCACCCTCACCCCCTGCTGCCCGTCTTGCCACCTCCCCTTGTCTTACCTGAAAATGACAATGACAGCATGACAACCATGATACCATGGTTGTTGTGTTGTTGTTGTTGTTGTCACCATTGCCGCTGTCTCACACCATCTTGGCTGCCCCAGCTGCCCTCACTCCCTGCTGCCTGTCTTGCTGCCTCCCCTCATCCCACCTGAAAACAACAACAATGGTGTGACAACCATGATACCACAGTTGTCATGTTGTCATTGTCATTGTCATCACCACTGCCACTGTCTCATGCCATCTTGGCTGCCCCAGCTGCCCTCACTCCCTGCTGCCTGTCTTGCCACCTCCCTTCATCCCACCCAAAAATGACAATGACAGCATGACAACCATGATACCATGGTTGTCATATTGTCATTGTCATTGTCATT
>JBBPLE010000452.1:0-23588 GCA_038089675.1 Boletales sp. KT-2023b | reverse complement strand
AGTAAAATTCAGACGATACCAAACCCCAAATCTGATGAAAACCCAATCGTCAATGGAAAACTAGGAAAAGCCAAAGCGAGGGGGACGATCGACTACACCGTAGAGTTTGATTGGGACCTTCAACTAAGGAGGACTATGAAGGGAGTATTTGGCATCTCCGGCTTTCGACTTTGCCAGCAAGGGTGAGCGGCACAGTCTTTGGCTTCGCAGTCACTCAGTCGGTTTAGGGTTTGTAATGCAAACATGGATGGTCGTGATGTCGTTTGCGTGATGCCAACAGGTTTGGGGCTTCCTTGTTCGTGCTTTAGAGTTGTTCTGACCCTTGTTTTTTTTATCGACAGGCGGTGGCAAATCCTTGACGTATCAGCTTCCAGCCCTACTCACACCAGGCTGCACTTTAGTTATTTCTCCCCTTATTTCGCTCATAACAGATCAAATTCTTCATCTCAGTGAAGCTGGGGGTAAGCTGTAGTTTATTAGACAATAATGTCGCTCACGATGACTAGTCGACGCCGTCATGTTGACTGGCGGAACCCCCAAGGCACAAGCAAAGGAGATTCAGCATAGACTAACTTCCATGGCAGCTTCACGAGGAGGGGCGCAACAGAAGGAGATCAAGTTATGCTACGTTACCGTATGTGTTTCTTTTGGACGGTCGGATATGCCCCTCCACTACAGTTTCCGTCAGCCTGAAAAGATAGCAAAGAGCAAAGGATTCATGTCCATCTTGCAAAAGCTGGTTGGAGGCGGAAAACTAGGTGTGCTGTTTACTCGAGAAACGAGTTCTCGATTTGATCGAGACCATCTAGCTCGTGTCGTGATTGATGAGGCTCATTGCGTCTCCCAGCTAGGTCATGATTTCAGGTATACTCGTACGTTTAAGCTTGAAAATATGTATTGATTTCCGGTACTCGCTAGGCCTGACTACAAAAAACTGGGTGTACTACGGCAATTTTTCCCGCATATACCAATCCTTGCTCTATCTGCCACATGTCCACCGAGAGTCCTTCAAGACATTTTGAAGATTCTCCACATGAAACCAGTCGTGGACGGAAATGGTAAGGGCGCGACAAGCATCGTTGATCACGGCACTGCCCTTTCATCTAGCTGCTTCCCAGGATGGAACGGTCTACTTTTCTGCGCCCTTGTATAGGAAGAACTTACACTACACGGTGGTTCCCAAACCCTCATCTGCAAAAGCAATGTTTAGAGTTATGTCAGAGTATATTTTGCAGAAGCACAAGAACGATACTGGAATTATCTATTGCCTTTCTAAAAAGGTTTGACCTTCTAGCTTTCGTGCATGCGGTGCTTTATCCGAACGACAGGACACGGAGACGGTCGCGATCAGTTTGCGAGAGGAAAGTAAAGGTCAAATAAGAACTGGGGTATATCACGCAGACATACCTGATCTCCACAAGGAGGAACTCCACAGAAAATGGAGAGATGGGTCTGTCCAGGTTGTTTGTGCGACGATCGGTGAGCCATTCCCCGCCTTTTTACCCACAACTATGGTACATAAACTCGGTCAATAGCGTTTGGACTGGGCATCGATAAAGGGAACGTACGCTTCGTACTTCACCATACGGTATGGAGAGCTTCATTTATTACTTTTTGTCTGAGTTTGGACGAACGTAGATATCTGTGAGTGGCAACCCTCGACTCCTCCGTCTTCTGTTGTCCACGGTCTAAGGCAGAGCTTGTTTGGCCAGAAATCCCTGGATGGCTACTACCAAGAGTCTGGAAGGGCTGGTAGAGACGGTGGTGATGCTGACTGTATTCTTTATTACAGGCCGCAAGATGCCGCGCGTCAGTCAGCCATAACATGTTCAGACACTGACGGCCAGGCAAAGCGTGCGTATCACGCTGCACACTTCGTTTCTTTGCCGCTACTTTGATTTATTGATCTACCCACGATGCAGTACACGACATGTTGCGCTTCGCGCAGGACATGCAGGAATGCCGCAAGATCTTGTTCGCTAAGTGTGTCTTCTTCTCCCCACCCGCACATATCCAGCGTGTTGATCGGCCACTTCACTATTTCATATCTTCCATTTTAGATACTTCTCGACTTCTTCTGATCTTTCGGTGGCCTCATGGACGACTGAAGAATCGGGGGCGATGGATAGGTGTGGACATTGTGATAATTGCACGCGTCCCACAGACATCGTGTCCCACAAGGATATCACACTCGAGGCGTGGCAGACTCTCAAAGTCCTTCAGGCCGTTGACATCGAAGGAGGGAGGCAAACAATCTCCGGATTGAGTGATTTAGCGAGGGGGGCAGCCGGTGGTTCGTTTGAAACTGGAGGCAAGCGGAAGAAAATCAAGGAAAAGATCCACCTGGATTACGATGCCGTTTGTGGAGGGAAAGTTGTGCTATCCAAGGACGTACGTCAACTCGCCTCTTTTCCAATTCGTCTTTATGCCAAGTGTGCTCTGCATGAGCGGCCCATAATTTTACCTTCGCCCGTTCCCTTGCCGTCTAACACTCTGACGTGATCGTGTTCTCGGTTTTGACGTTTCCTAGGATCTCGAAGCACTCGTTGTCCATCTGGTCCTATTGCGATATATCGGAGAAGCCTTTTCCTCCACCGCGTATGCTGTCAACGTCTACGTTGTACCAGGTGAACTCGCTCTTCGGCTCACTCGGCTCACGCGCAGTGAAATTTTGAGTGGAAAAGGACCACGTATCCATTGTTCGTTTAGAAACCACCAACGCAGACACGCTGTAAGCAGGAAGCACAAGCAGCCCACACAGGATCCGGGGCTGACATCTACTGCGGTCGCGGGACCGTCACGGTTACCACAACATTTTGAGAAGACGGCCGCAAAGGGGAAGCGACCGTACGAGTATGTTGAGGATTCCGAAGAGGGTGAAGAGGAGATGGAGATAGATGAACTGATTGACAGCATGGACGAAGACGTGGGGGACTCTACGCGCGCAATTCGAGCAAAAGACGAAAGGCCTATGTCGGACGTGGAGAGCAGCGAGGTCGAGGATGGGGATTGGGAGTACTCGCTCCGGCCCACGGCAGGGGCGTCGAAGAAGCAGAAAGTGAGCTGGCCGATCAAAAATGCGGCAGCGGCGGAGATGGACAGGGAGGACCTGGAAGTGATATCCTTGTCTTCCGATTAAGTAAGAGGGATCGACTTTCTTTTTTCTTTTCGTGCTTCCTGTCACCTGTGAGCCGACATTGGAAACAAAATGCGTGTTTAACAAATTTGATGACTCTAGATCTAGAGAAGCAGCTATGACTTTGTGTGTCGACCCAGCGTGAAGATCATTCTTAGTACTAGTCAAGCCGCTCACAGTCACCAGGGATTTTCGTAACTACTAGTAAATCCCTTTCGCGGCGGTCCTGTCGCTCTTTGCCCGTCACGCCACTGACCCATTGTTCTTCACGGTCGATTAATCGATCACGTTATGGCTTCGCCGGGTATATTGTAGTCTTGTCGGGCCGAGTCATTCTGCGCAGCTGCTACTTGCACCAACCTCAGTTCCTCTCCTGATTTCAAGCGACAAGTCTGCCGCCAATAGCAGTGGAGTATCCGATCGAGGGTCGCTCGTATGATATAATCGGAAGTATATGGACACATTTCCTTTCTTGCGCTTATATAATCTAAAGTTCGGCCCGGAATCGTGTCCTCAGGCTCCGAGGACTTAGTGCCCTGCAGAGATATTAACAATTGGGATTCGAGAAGTGTTTGGTAATTCAGGCTAGTACTATACCCACAACGGTGTCAACACCCAGTTACATACCTGTAGATGTGTAGTCTGTTGTCCCAACATCCGTCGATTCTTCCCCACGATCGTCCGAGTTGATGTTCTTCTGTGTCAATATGGCAGCTGAGTAAGTGGCATATTTCTGTTTGCATACCCACAGGACTCACAGGGACACGCAATATCGAATATCGCTTATGATTGCTCGCACAGATCGATTATCCGACTGGGATTATAAATAGAGGTGGATCCCTGTCCTCCGACTCGAGTACCAGAGTCGACAGATAACTAGAACGGTTTTCCCTCGTCAGACGTGTGCCGTCCATGACACAGATCACATTGTACACTGCCAAGGTACGTTCGGAAACTCTACTTCTTTCGACTCCCGGAGTCCCGGCCAGGTGATTAACTTATGTTCTCAAATCAGATCTCCCCTTTTGCACATAGGGTGTGTATCCTTACCTTGGTTTTCCTGTGTGCTTTTTTTTTTTGTACTCACCAGAGGTACATAAAGGTCCAGATTGCCCTGTTAGAAGCAAAAGCTAACTTCAGAGAATACGAGATCGATTTGACGGATAAACCTGCGTGGTTTGCTCTCAGAGTGAACCCAGCAAGCAAGGTATTTTAACATTCTACGTAATCAAGTAATCGCCATTCTCATTTGCTTCTGCACCATATATATCAATAGGTACCTGCCCTCACGTACGGCGGTCCCGACGTTCCTCCCGACGACCCATCGCCTGAGTCTGTCAAGCTCCACGAATCTCTCGTCCTCGTCGAATTTGTCGCTGATCTCTTCCCCGATGCAAAGCTTCTCCCAGAGGATCCGGTCTTCCGTGCGAAAGCCCGACTCTTCATCGACTCTGTCACCTGCAAATTTGTTCCGGGGTGTTACAAGTTCGTCTCGTCTGGAGAAGGCTACGAAGATCTCTTGAAAGCAACCGAAGCGATCCAGGAACTCTTGCCACAGACCGGAGACTACGCTGTGGGAGATCAGTATACGATCGCGGACATTGCTATCACGCCGTTCATCGGCTGTGTGCAAGTCGCGGCAAAGCATGACGTAGGAAAGTTTTCTGTAGGACAGGGGAGCGAGTTCCTCCGGGCGTTGCATGTCCCAAAGTTCGAGAAATACCTCAAGTATTCTCGGCGCGTCTTGGAGCGTCCGAGTTACTTGGCTGTCTTTGATGAGGTAGGTTACTCCGTAGGAATGGACTGCCACGTTCTGGATAATTTGGTCATCTAGGAACACATCAAAACTACTTTCGCGAAGATGTTTGGTCGAGCATAGGGTATTCAAGTAGAAGGAAAAAACATGTACGAGCTGCGTTAGCGAGTTTTGCCTACGGGAACATGGAAGAGGCGTTACAATTATCTCACAGCTAGCGGCTAACGGTGTGATTTCACGACCAGGTACGTTGCCTCCCGAAAGCGGACGATTACATGCCCAGCAAGAGGTGCATTTTCCAACAAGTTTTATTTGTATCATGAAGAAAGATATATAACCATGACTAGTGGCTTATTATTCCCAAGAACCTGATCCAGCAGCGTCTAGAGGCCCTATATTATTCCTCAAAAATTTGCATCATCCCCCAGTGCATTCGCAAGTGATGGAAATGGTTGGACCAAAACTCAATTTCCACTTTTTCCCTTACACCTTGTCCGATTTTGGATCTGATGAAGACGGATCCAATTCGGAAGAAGGATGGGTTCGTTCATCAGCAGCGAGGATCTGGCGCGAGGCGAAGCTGCGCGCGCGTATCCTGGACCCATAAAAGAACAATACCTATAACACATCCAAAGACATGTTCATGAATCAGTGATAGCACGAGAATATAACACAACAGTGAGCTGTAGACGATGAAATTGGAAACCTGGGAACATACGAACGGCGTAGGAGCCATAACAAGAGAGAGGATTGCAAAGAGTGTCAGCCCCCATTTGTACGTTAGCGTGGCAAATAGCTGTTCTGTCACCAGTGGGAATACCAAGGCCATCGAGTTGCCTGGAGAGCATTGATCGTCCGGATGAGGATGATCAAGACCTGCCTGTATGTGAACATGACGTACGCGATAAACTCTGTCCAGCTTGAGCCGAAGAGGCATATGTATTGTAGCTGACGAGAGGTCAATGGAACAAACCGATTATCGCGATCTTAGGACAGCGTACCAATCCGCGAGGTATAGGAAAGTCACTTGGAAGATGACCAAGACCCCACTCATGAACATCTTCAACCGCATGAGAGAAATTCGAAAGGAACATTGTAATCCGGCTCACCGTCAATCCAACCATCGGCACAACCCAATGTATTCTCGGCGACGCCGTCCAGGCAACGATAAACATGCTTACGGGAAGACACACTGCAGCAACACATGCAAGGTATAATCGGGCCTCTTGTTTCCTATGAGCAACGTGTTCTCTGGTTATAGTATATCATATCATCTTCAGTCAGCCAAATACACGGAATGAAGCTCACCTATAGAGTTTATCCTGATAAAGATTGGCAAAGAATCCGATCATTGCGCCGATGCTGGTTTGAGGTGAATATCGGACCGAGAGCCGCACACAGCTCTACTTGCCATGAGGTTGCATATAAATACCCAGTTTCCTCGACGTCGAAACCATAGACCAGTTGAAACATAGGAGTTACTGCTCTATCGGCCGATGGTCAATGCGACGCCGAGTGTAGGTGGGTTACGTACTCCAGCAGACAATATACCACGCCCCAAACAAAACCGCACCATATCTGTGCGTAAGCACATCAGCCAAGAAACGAGAGATATTACGCCAAGGAACTTACACTGAAACTCTGCACAATGGGTTCTGTGAGCAAAAAATCTAATATTACCGGTGGGGGTCACCACCGGGGATGGGAACGAAATGGCTGCCACATACATAAGGGCCGAGTGCAAGCCGTCTTGATAAGGCTCCAGAGGGTTTCTTTATTGATCTCGGCTTTGGCTTTATAAAGATTGTTCCCAGTACGTTTACGTTGACCGTGTGCGAGTTGAATGAGGATAATGGAGGAGCGCGTTTCGCTCATCAGCGATACGATGACAATGAAAACACATGAGAATCTTAAGCGCGTCGGAGTCATTGTGCTGGTGATTTAAAAATGTGAACTCACACGACAAGAATCCACTGGACCCAACGCCAGCCAAGCGAGGGGTCGGATTGAATTACACCTCCGATAACTGATCCGAGCCCCAGCGAAAACACAGATGTAAAAGCAAACAATGACATCGGCAAGCTTCGCCTGCGCACAGTGAGACCAGAAAAATATGTGTTTGAGACGAAACTTACTCATGAGGTCTCCAGATATCCGCGATACTACCTCCGATCAAGGAAGCCCCAGTGGAACCAAATATTCCCGCAAGAGCTCGTCCAGCAAGAACTACTCTCATGTTTGGTGCACTGTGCCAGACACCAATGAGGATGAGAATGAACACTGGTTGCACAATCCTTACAGTGCCACCATAACCTGGGTAAGGGTGAACATGATCGCCGAGAAAATGTACACTGGTCTTCTACCAACTTCCTAGAACCATATGAACGCCAGATCAGCTGGATGCGATGAAAACATACCTCGCTAAACGAAGAGGTGACGAGAGGAACAATACCGAAGCCTACAGCATAGAGGCCAAGACCCAATGCCGACTCCAAGTCTGTACAGTGTAACTCGCGTGTCATGGATGTTGCACTGATGGCAAATGAGGACGAAGCCGCAGCTAAGAGCACTGTAAGCACTGTTACGCAACGTCACAAGGATCGGATGACCTACCTGTCATTCCCGTGAAATAGCAGGCAGTCAATGTAATGGCCCATTTTTTGAGTACAGGGTAATTCTGAGGGCATCGCTGGTCTCCATCCTCAAACTCGACCTATCTGTGATGAATTATTCGTGCCGGTGGAAAGTAACGGAAAAGCACACGTAGATGATCTTATCTCCGTTGTCGACTACAGTAGGGGTGGGGGATGTTCTGGAAAGCATCCCCTCTGTGCTCTCGACTGGCATGACGTCGTCAGAAAGTGGTAAATGGTGCTTTCGGGGAGAATTTATTTCAATGTGTGTCCGGAGAAGTCCACGCCGTATAAATAGTACGTGGTGACAATGAATCTTGGAACCCACCGCAGGGGAAACATGTTGTCAGAGTTTCTCGGGCGAAGCCATGTGTGTGAGGCGTAATCAAAAGACCCATACATCAACTTCTAAGATGTGTAGTGTCTATGAGTTGGAATGACTATGACACTGCCATTTAGTGAGAACGCGGATAGCCGGGGGCCATACACGTTCGGGGACAGGGTCGGAAGATGTTTGAGCCACAGATGAATTTGAGATCACCGGCGCGGAGCCCAGGCATAATTATTGGCCATCAACATGCGTTCAAAGTCAATGGGTCTATGGTCAGCATACTCATTGCCCTGTGCAATGAGAATTCACAAAGATGATACATCCACATTCTCACCGTGTTCACTCAACGATGGAAGCTGGATCGAAATAGCCCTGACACGAGCCTCAGCCGCGGATCGAGTTCAGGCAAGGTGAAGTGAAGGACGCCGAAATCGGACGAAAATCGCCGAACATGATCAACGTTTCAACTTTGAACCGAATTCCCAACGTTTCCATATTAGGGACTGCTTACATGTCACCTGCCTCATGACTGCAGGACGAACACCTGCAATGTCGTTTCCGTCGACCAGTGCATGTTGTGAAACTGCCAGGATCCGTACCCTTAATTTCTGTACTTCTCCGGTTGGTTGACTTGCCCTATCACTGCTTTCCTCAAGTCTGAAATGAGGTATGTACCACCAGTGACCAGCTAATGCACAACTACTAGTAGTCAAGACTTCACAAAGAAAGAAATGGTTTGTATGATATTACACAAGTACTACAGCCTCATTGTAGAGCCTCCAACCTACTGGTTGGTGTGTTATCCTGGAGTGGGCCATAGATTCATAACTATGATTCAGCCAAGCAGCTGGGCAAAGCAGGATTTCCAATTTTCAAAGTCTTCAGCACTGTCACTGCTTGCAATTGAGGTATTTGGAGAATGACGAAACTCATGGACATTGGTTAGCTACAACAGCTCGTTGACAGGACAGGGTATGAAATATGAGACTTTGAGGAGCCGTAAGTAGAACCCCTTTCCGTAGCGGGTCTGGTAGTAGGTTCCAGCTTGGAGTCCATTTCATATATTCGCATCGTCGATAAATCGATGGGCAGTGACAACTCTGAACATTCTGTTTCGTGAATAAAGGTATGAAGGAGTTAGCTTGGACGTAACGCGCGGAGGTTGCCGTAGTAGAAAGTGCCACAAACAGCTTAGCCAGAATTCCGTCACAGCTTATAGCGCTGAGTATCTAATCAGGGAAACTTGACGGATTTTACATAACCGCAACTTTACTCGTTTTCCATCTTGTTGTTTCGTGCAGCCTGAGTTTATTGAACCTGCCAGCCCGACGGGATGAAAAGGGAGTCAACGTTCAAACGTTCGCAGTTGCGATGGTGAGTTAATATGTGCAATGGTGAGCCATCATATACTATTGTTTCTCATAATAAATCCAGCACTTTATCCTCGATTTCTCAATAGTTATTCGCTTCCTAGCGAGCTTCTTCATAAAATGGTGGCAGATGAATTTCCACTCAGATACCGACATGTGCACCCGATTTGCGGCGTCTCCGCCTGGACGGACTTTGAGTGAACCAGCTGAATATAAGTAGAAGTGGGTCGCCTGCAGATTCAAAGCAGAACGATCGATTTCCCCTCCACGAGCGAGACGATCCATGGCCCAAATTACTTTGTACACTGCAGAGGTACTGACCTCAACCATGACCGTCTTCGCTCAGCTAACCGATTTGCTTCATTGTATCAGGTTTCCCCTTATTCCCACAGGGTATGATCATATCTGCCCGAGCGCGATATCGCTGTCGTACTCACCAATCTGACTTTAAGGTCAAGCTGGCTCTTGTAGAAGCTGAAGCCAATTTCAAAGAGTATGAGATCGATCTGCGCCACAAGCCTGATTGGTATGCACCCAAGGTAAACTCTCGAAACCAGGTAGTTCAACGTTTTAAATCAAGTGATCGCCTTCTGATCAGTCCCCCGCATTGCATAGGTACCTGCCCTCACCTACGGCGGCCCTGACGTTCCTCCCGAGGATCCGTCACCCGACTCCGTCAAGCTCGCAGAGTCTCTCATCCTCGTGCAATTCGTCTCTGATCTCTTCCCCGCGGCCAACCTTCTTCCGGAGGATCCTGTCCAACGAGCAAGAGCTCGACAGTTCATCGATGCTGTCAGCATCAAACTCGCTCCAGCCATTCACGAATTCATCCTGCATGGAAAAGAATGCGGAGAGCTTTTGAAGGCCATTGAAGAGATTCAAGATCTTTTGCCAGCCGTCGGAACCTATGCGGTGGGGGATCAGTACACCATCGCAGACATCGCAACCGCGCCATTCATCGGTCGCCTGCACCTCTCTGCTACCTATGATGTGGGAAAATTCTCACCTGGCCAGGGAGCTCATTTAGTTCAGGCGTTGAGTGAACCCAAGTATGAGAAATACAGAGTGTATGTCCAGCGCAACATGGAACGTCCTAGCTTCCAAGCTACTTTTAACGCGGTATGTTGGCTGATTTAATTTGGAAGACTACATTACTTGATTCGTTTCTGAACGTGTTGATTTAGGAGTACATCAAAAGTTACTACGCGAAACAGTTTCATCGAGAGTAACGCGCGATATCATGACAGTGGAGACGAAGGCGTGGGCGAACGAGCAACATGTTGATTCATATGTAAAGAAAAACAGAATTTGTACGGCTAGTGGTTTAGTGATGAATGTATTACATCAAGTTTGGTGCTCAGGTGTCAAAAACATGCTACATAGTAGTGCTAAATGGATCTCAGCGGAGCTTGCCCAAATTCACTAATCACATTCTAGTTCGCGCTCATATCGCTCTGATAAGATTACGGCTTGCAACGTGTCCTCAGGTATGTTAGGTAGGACTCACCCCCATTACCCGTGTTTTCAGACGAGATGTCACATCATCCAATGATTAATGAGTCGCCTAAGTCTGATATGATTACTGATATTTGCGAGCTACCGTGTTGAAATACACTTTGGGCAAGAAAAAAGGGCGAGGCAAGTTCATGGTCTTTTAGACTCTTACTCGAAGGATACCTTTGGATCGGATGAACGGAGAGCTGAACCCTCCCCCACTTTAAGGTAAAGCTCTGCTAGGACTATGACTAGTATTACTCACGTCACTGATAACGACTTGCACAGGAAAGTGATTGATGGTTCGATCTTTGGACGTAAACTTGCGGTATTTGAATCCGCTGGCCCCTTGAAAGTATGTAAGTGAAATCCGAATTAGAAGGTAAGTACAACAGATAGGCTCATATAAATAACACTGCGGACGGACTCACGGTGTGTTATCGTGAACGCTTTGAACAGAGATGGAAGTGATGATTTTAATTTCGGAACCCTACACATATACCTACCAATCAGTGGTCCTCGGAGTCTTCCATCCTTCTGGATCTGAAGTCCAAGCATTTGGATAGTGCCTGGTCTGCCGCTCTGCCGAACTGCACTACCTGACGTATCGGGGTAAATGCCAGCTAGCATGTGACCCATTGAGCGGCTCGGGGCTTGGATTAACTTTATCGGAAACCGGACCTCAATATAACGTTTTATGTATGAACTCTGAAAGCTGGCCTTTGTTGGTGGATGAAGTTTATCCGTTATGACCTTCCGGTGGTGGATGCTCGGTAAAGAAACTTGAACTGGGGTAATAGCGAGTGTTCGTTTGTGGCACGTGACGGTCGGTTGAACGGAAAATTATTGAAGTTGACTTCGTTGGTGAGCCGGAGTTAGCGGTGACCCAGTGCCATCAGCCCAGCTGAGCTATGTGGTATGTACCACTACGTAGTGCTGCATACTATAACCGTGGAATGTTACAAGCATCATACGCACGATTCCGGGCCGTAGCTCCGGATGATGCAGCTTAGCTTGTGGGAGTAAACGATCCACTCCGAGGTTGTTCACATCAACTTTACAGAGCCGTGCACCATATATATCCCAATCATTTGCTGTGTTCGGGCAGATGCGGCGAACACGTTTCCCCCGGCGGCTATCCGATCACATCATATGTAAATAGACAGAGTCTGCCAGCTTCGCGATGATCATAATATCGGGGCGTGTATTGGCCCTCCCACTTCCAAGGCCACCTTGAATTTGGTCCCATTTCCATCCGTTTCGCGGCTCGCCCCAGTTACCGTTCGCTTGACGTTCCTCGTAGGAGAGCTCTGAGGAAATGAGTTCCACCGTAACATCTCCGGGGGGCCTTCAGCAGAATGACTACCTAACTGGTGCGTCGATCTATATCTATGATTGATTGATGCCTCGGACTCATGAAGCAATCACAGTTGCCTTGCTTACGGTCATTGCATATGATTATGGTGCGCGATACATCCTCGTACGAGTCCTCGCATTGGGTTGATTCTGGTTTCATCAGTCCTTACCCTTCCCAGAGAGGTAGCCCATTTACTTTCACAACTGTACATTTCTCTCACAGATGATCTGTGTAGATTGATCACATATGGGTCAGTATACAGCAGTGTCAAGAGAGCAACATGTCTAACGGAAATGCAGACCAAGCGCTGGTCCATGGTGTCTATATTGTTCCTCCTTGTGCGTACGCGACTTAAAGCTCGACTGTACATTGGGTTAACCGACGCCTCTTAAAGGTTCGTTACTGCGGCCTCTACATTCTCATGTATGTAGGTCCTTGTCACGATCTGGTTTGTATGCTAATTCCAAGACGGAATAACAGAATCTTTACGCTGAGTACGTTTAACATACGAAGGTCTTGTTCGGTTGGTCTAATTTGGACCATGAACAGTGTGGAGTTCCTTGTTGCCTGGTCCTGTGAAAGTGAGTTTCACACACTAGCTATTGCAAGCCACCATGCTTAGTCTAGTCCGGTAGACGTATGTATTGACCTATCAGAATTCACAAAAGAATGACTGATGTCTATCGAACAGTTGTGAGCAACCCATCCGGAAATTCTCACGTGTGCCATATTCAGGATTGTTAAGGCGAAACACTCTATCTTGCATCAATATGGGCGTTCATTGTTTGGATTTGTGCTTCAGATTGTGAGTAGGTATATCCAACTTTAGGTTGGGCAGATTGTAACATCAAATCAAGTGGTGATGATAATTCGTGTCTGGGCAATGTACCGTCGTTCGAGGCTAATCCTCGCAATCGTTCTCACGTTTTGGGTAATTGAAGTCGTTCTCTCGATGGTGACTTCAATCATGTATCCGCAAAAGATAGAGGGTGCGTAGCGGTTTATCACTGGCATTAATCTGGTATTTACGTTTGTCCCACTACTCATTACATAGTGGCAGTCATCCAGGTATCAAACCTCTCATACTGTGCGGTTACATCTGCTTCAGTCACTTGGACCAAAGTTTCGGCGATAACTGAGATTACCAGCGGTGGTGTCATTTTCATCCTGGTGATGTTCCAGTTCGTAAAGCAAGCAGTTGATATGTATAGAATCACCTCGAAGTGGCATTTTAACCGCTATATGACTTTGTTCGCTGGCCAAAGCATCCTCTATTTTCTTTTGTGCGTTCCCATCTCATCTTGTATTTTGTCCCCCCGCGCTCCTGCTTCCGCTACGAATCAACTAATGGTAGTTCCGTTTACAGCATCGTCTTCTTCAACCGCACTGCGATACTGGTTGCCTCTGGAGAATTCCAGACAGAAGGCTGGGCAGCACTCATATCGCTTCCATTTGAATACGTTCCTGCGTTTGCTCTTACACCTCGATTCATCATGAGTGTCCGGACGCTTCGTGATGAATCTCAGGACAGCCGTGGACGGGAGACTGATACCGAGTTTGCTATATCAGGATCAAACCATGCCGATCGCAACTCCACGATCGTGTTGGATGTCAGACGTCCCAGCAACAATGTGGCAGAGCAATACGAGAATATACCACTGGAAGAGTGGAGACTCACGGTGGAACGCTGGTGATGGGCTTTTGACGACAAAATTGTATGACCTTTACGCGGTGTTTAGGATAAGGCGTAGGAAGGACAGGCGATTTACTGGGAGGCAACCTACGTTCTTTTTGCCAACGGTTGTATGACAAGCTGCTGATACAATAAAGGAAATTATGTGTACTTGGCATTCTCACGTACGTGGACAGCCGTTCTATACTGGATAGTTCAGTTTAGCATGCATTTACATACCATGGGGAAAGAGTGGGGATTGAAATATTGAAGGGCCGTCGGCACAATTTCGTTGTACCTTGTAGCGCTGAAATTACACTTGATGATCGCTCCCCTTGGGGTGCATATTTCACGAAGGTACTACCCTCGTGTAAAAGGTGCATTACCTTGTGATCACCTATTACCACGTTTTGACACCTTGCGGAGAAGCAACATGCCGACAAGTGTCAGGAGTGAATCTTCACGAGCCCTGTGACATCTTTTCATCGAAAGATCGATCAGTATGATAGGACCTCTTTGCAAAGGGAGTCGAAATCAAATGGGATGGAACGACAGGTGACCTCCCCAACACTCCAGTCAAAGAATCTCCATTGTCCTTTCGGCTCGCTGAATCCAACGTCATCTTTGACATCGCATACTTATTGCACACCTTTCCCTGAGCGCTTGCTACCGAAAGACCCCATTTAACGAGTTCAAGTCCACAAGTGGCGTTAACCTGGTTCTTGGAGCCCTTTGGAGCATAGGTCCGACGAGGGCGACCCCTTCCTAAAGGGATCGGATTCCTGGAGGACTTGCTTTCCCGACGAGCCCCGACTTGTTCCGGGGAGAATGTAATCAACATTTCGTGCAATGCATCCATTAGCTGCAAATCGTCATCAAGTATAATGACGGAACGTCTTCTGTTTGATAGTAATAGTCCGGAATTCGGCCCGAGAGATTCACGGGGCAAGTTCATGGCATGCGGATTTGCGGTGAGGGTAAGTCAGAGAAAGTGATATGTTGGTGGACACAGAAAGAAAATACTTCGGCCAAACAGTACAATGACCGATCGAGAGGTGGACCTATGCAAAGAGACGGTGCTGAACAAGTGATTGTAGATGCCAGTGTGATCACCTTCCTTTGGATGTCACTGTTACTCTGCTTGGACTGTGTGAGATCGTCTTTCTCCATGGTGAGGTAATGACCCGGGGACTTGAAAAATTGGCACCTCGTCCTAGCGGAATGCTACCCTCGCCAGAGTCTAACAAGTCGCCATAGTGACACGTTACGGTTCGCTTGCTTGACCGCTGCAATATCACCACAGCACTGCACCTGCTAGTTAGAGTTTCGAATACGGCACGGGATATGGTACATTAAACATGGGGAATGATATATGGACCTTAGTGAAAGTTGTAAGTACGTGGGCGTGCTAAAACCGAGGACAAATCGATTCCCATTGCCGTACAAAGCGCCGAAGGTCAATCAATCTCGTCGTACTTGGATCTTTTACATGTGTAACTTAACATGGTTTCAACATCAAGAATCATGGTTACGAAAAACCTCCTTGGGGCGGTTGCTTGAGCTCTTCTCATATCCATGTGGAGTTTCAGCGGGCCATCAAGAAATCTGAATCCCAGGGAAGCCCGGGAAGTTGATTTATTTTGTAAGTCGACAACTTCGGATGAAGGGTTTCGACAGGCCTGGACCGTAAAGGTTTGACCTGTTAAATTCCGCTCTAGGTAAGTTCCAACATCACGCCAAATAGGTGCACGCATAGGTCAGGACATAATAGGCTCGTAATGACTCACCTTCTCATACCCGGATCCGGTTGAACCAGTCTGTTCCGATATTATGCCTGCGCACAGAATTGATATGCGTGGGCGGGAGTTTGGAGACCCCGCTGTCTCGCCATGACGTGATGGGAAGAATGACCCTACAAATACAGACAAACAAAAGAAAAATCCGCGACTATGAAAGGAATGTCCAAGAAAGGCAAGTGTTGTTTGACAAAAGAAAGAACAATGGGAGCAGACGACAAAAGGCCAGAGGGTGCGTTAGAATGGGCCAAGTTTTTTCTTGACCTCCCATTCACGTCTTATTGTCCCTTGTCGGTGCACGCAGCTTATAATTACGCCATCCCGGCGATTTATAACTCTTCAATCCCCGTTGCTCCTCAGTTTGCCTCTTGCATGACTGCCATCTGTTCCGTTGCACACGCCGTCTAACACAGCTTCAAGCCCACCTGCACAGATATTCTGACACTGTTACTCATTGACATCACAATCCGAATACGACCTGAAATGAATTCACGTATGTCACAGTATTGTCTCCCGTGCTCCGATTAGGTTGCGAAAACTTACTCATTCCACAGTCTTCCCTCACGCTTCACTCAAGCGCTCTACTCGTACCCGTACTCGGAAAGGTTCCATCTCTGTAAATGCTGACACTGTGTGTTCAACTTCTCACTCCTCTATTCTCGCAAGCCGAAAATCACGCCCTCCGCCTCTCCAAATCATACCTGAATTGTCAGAAGTTGAACTCGATATCGATGTATCTCCCAGTTATTCTCCAACGACAGCACGCCCAACCCGATTTTCTTCCGAACAATTACAATTAGATACTTCGCGTCTCACTCTCTCGGCGTTTTCCTTTTCGATCGATGACGCATTGCTCATGTTTGGCGATGACGCGCCTCGCTCCCCGGCTCTTTCTGCTTCATCGTCTACGTCTGGTGCATCAAGCGAAGATGTGCTCGCTACCCCCGGGGCCTCGGATGACGAGAATGCTGACTTTATACTTCTCACACCCCGACGCCGACCCCGCCACATCTCCGTCCGTCCCCTTTGCATCAACAAGACGCGATCCCTAATCTATAATGAAGACGATGAAATTCACAACTCTTCAGATGAGAAGGCCTTCACCTTTTCCTTCGCTGAGGCGCAACCTGAAGCCAGCGAACACGCCGCAGAGACGATAGTCACAGACGACACGGTGCAAGATTTTTATGCTCGCGAATTCGAAGATTTCATTTCCCTTTCCCCCATCGTCCCTTCCCATTATTCTGCAGCACGTCGGGATTCACTCACCCTCACTGCGGAGGTTCTTTCCGTCGTTATCGAGGTTATCGAGCCGTTACCTCGTGGTCGCAGTAGGCTTTCTAAACCGCTTCCCCTTCTCCCTCCTGCTACCCCCCCTGCTTCCATCCCGTCAATTTCACCACTAGTACATACAACTGCTCGCACTTCTCTCATCCGTCGAAAACGCAACGCACCCTCTCTTCCCAACTATCCACCGCCACCATCGCCCCCATCCGAGTCCCGTCCCCTTCCTCGAATGTCAGTTCCCCTGGACGTTGAGGATTCCGCCTTTCCAGAGGAAATTTTTGCTCTCTCTACTCGCGAATCAATCGGAGAGCAGGTTCAGGATGCAGAAGATGTCAGCACGTATTCTTGCCCTTCCCTCTCATGTTCCCTTTCCACAAGTTTCCCTTTACCATCCCCCGCAATGCCGGAAAGATCCCTCGACAGAATGTACGGTGAAGTAGTGCTTCCACGTTCGAGCACTGATTCAGATGCCCCACGTTCTTCCATCGACTCTACCTCATCCTTGGCATCATCATCTTCGTTAAATCTTCTGAATTCACCAACCTTTTTTCAGCCCTCATCATTCTTTGAAGATGACGAATCCGAGGCCACAGCATGCTTGCGAAGCCGTTGGTCCTCAAGTACATTGGGCTCCCTAGCTGCCGAACCATCACGGACAGGCACGTTGCTCTCGCCTCTTAAGAACGCCTTTGGCTCTCGGGTGCGCCGAGTGCCTCCCCAAAAAGTTCCACCGCAGATGCCTTTGCAACGCACACCACCGAAGTTGCCTAAGAAGAAAGGTAGCCCTTCCCTCGCGCCATCGCCACCACGTATCTTCAAGCACCGTCGACAGCAGTCGCAGTCTTCGACGTCGAGCGCAGGGACAAGTTCATCTGAACATGAGTGTCATGATGGATCGCCGACCGGCCTTCAGAGGAAGCCGATTCCCATGCTGATGTTCTTGCGCGCCACTTAATCTTCTGGGATGATTTGACGACCTCATGCCGACAACATGATTGCATATATTCTTCGACATTCACATTCATACTTATCACTAATTTCAATATTTTCTCCTTTCTTGACCGGATCTGCGACCTGACAATGATGTTATTGTATTTTTATTACCCATCATCCGCACTTCACTTGTTTTTAGACATTTACACGAGTCATTGACCACTGTAGCCTATACTTGGCACTTACATGTGCCAATCCATTCGTTTTCGTACCACTTTCTTGTCGATCTTCGTGTAGCTATATAGTTGATTTGAATAAAATGAGACCTGCTTTTTCACTCCTTTTTGCTCGAATTAGGGGTTGCGAACAACTAGAATTCACCGTTGACTCTTTCAGCTTTAAGTACCTGACTAAAGTTGTTCTAACAGAATGGCAGGTAAACGAGTGAGCTTTGGATACTTTCCACACGCGTGAGCCTTGTGAAGTTTGACAATACCCGTCCAAGTCTAAGGTAGTACAACAAAACCGCGGGGTTCCGTCAAGAATGACATTCATTTCCGCAGCTCATGTAGTTGCTCTGCGCGGCGAAACGGATGTTCGGAATGAGCTGAAGACCAACCAGCTTCGAGAGTCACAGGCGGTCTGGGCAGACTCCAAGGGAACCCCAGGGAGCGCGAAGGGCCTGGGCTCGCCAGGACCAGGTGTACCTTCAAACATCTTCGTAGCACCTCGGCCGTTTCGAGATCCTGCCCTTGATCCAGCCCTTGCTAACACTTCGCCTAATATTGGGTTTGTATTACGTACAGGTTATAACTTATAGGAATGCATGTCAGAAACAATTTTCAGCTTCGAAAGGTGTCTGCGGGAGAAATCGACGGGACCGATACGATATGCAATGAAGGAATACACCATCGTCAACACTCGGGGCGTTCGAAGTCCGCTTGGAAGACCAAGAACGTTGATAAATGGACGAGCTCATGACACCTTTTGCGTCATGGTACAGGCTTTTCGATGTGAACATATAGCCACCTTGTTAGCCCCCTTGGGATTATCCAACTCTGTGTGCCAATATATTAGACGCCATTTTTCGCATTCGAGCAACACCCTGAGCCTCACCAACATGCAACCTGCCTCAGGGCTACATGTCGAAGTAAAGCACAGTATCACGGCGGACACAAACCAGAACGCAAGACTACGTTCACCATTCCCGAAGAGTCGAACTCGGATGAAGGCATTTTCACCAGCATGTGCAATTCCGTGAACAATGTGACTTTGTCAGGGAGCTGTTACGAGGCATTCATTACGCAATGACGGAGAGATACGAGAAATCGACAGACTTGATATTGTACGACCCGCCCAGATGTGCATGGCACGACGAAAATGAAGGTTTCCTTAGGCATCCCTACTAGTACCGCATTCACACAAGTCAGATTGCTCGCATCACGAAGAAATCGCGGACCCACCTTTTGTGTTCCAGTACACGAGCTTGTAGGGTTGAAGACCCATCTGAATTTTTTCTTTTCTCTTTTTCGGAGCGTCTCGGTTCAACCTCATCAAAGTGTGCCGAACTATCTCCCATATAGCCATTCCGACGAAACACACGAATCTGGGTCGATATCTTTCAATTTTGTCCATAAATGCAGGCACGGAAGCTTTCATTTCCGTTCGGGAGAGTTCGCATGCCTATGGAGTCGTGTGAGTCAAACATTAAAAGTCCCATATCATCACAAAGCGCACCTGCTCTGACGGCCTATCCACTAAATTAGTCTCAAAATTACGAACTTGAGCTGACCACAAAATCAATACGCCCTTTGCCGACTCACCAATCCGACATTGTACCTCTCTGGTAGAGAAAAGTCTTCAAAGGCAGGCATTAATATTGAAGTTATTCCTGACGATGTCATGGATCAAGGGATTTTTGAAGGTGAATCAACGAGAATTACCTGAGCGGTGTAGGCAACGCCAGAAGTGGTTCGTTGGGTTCGCAAAGTGATGGCCGGTTTCTGCAGACATGCGTCCTGGGCTATAACAAACGATAAACCTTCCTCAATACACGGCAGGAATTAGTATGGTAGAGGGGTGCGCCTACTTGATGCCACAGAAAACTACTAATTTCCCAAGCATGAGATCGTAAAGAAACTTGAAAAATAACCACCTACCGTCGAGCCCAAGTTCTAAGTAGTCCTGCAATGGATGGAGATGGGTTGGTACATCGTCATCACTGTTTTGTTTCGGTTTCTTCTTCTTGTCATTATCGTTCCTCTGCGGCCGCCATTGCTGTCTCTTGCGTTTGCAAGCTTCACCCAAACTCGAGGACATCGGGTCGCAGTCCACTTGAGTCAGCGCCAACTCTGCGGTGGCACAAGTTCCAGTTCCCGAGACTCAAATGTGTATTTCAGGAGATGGAACCTATATCATTTGTGTTGATGATGAACCACGACTGACTCAAATCTTTGAAAATGTTAGGGGAAGAAGTTGTTGTTTATTGTTTGGCCAAAGGGTGTGCACTCTACCCTGGCAAGGATCGACTTTATTCGGAAAGTGGGTCTGGGGGTCGAATTAGTACGACATGCTTAATGTATACGTGCATGATATTGACGCATGCATTAGTCAACGTTGAACGGACATGAATTCCTTCTTCTGCCGTTACGAATCGAGTACGACTATCATGCATTGCTACAACCTATATATCTAAACACACTAATACACAACCCCAAGACGGTCACCAAGAACACAATCAAGAACGGGATCCAGTGGCAGCTGAGGTACTACGAAGACGTTTAGAAGGTGGCTCCGATTCTGGGATCGGGCTCGCTGGTCGTTTCACGCTCCCTGCGATCCCCATTGCGCTTTCCAAGATCCCCTGCGACTCTCGAAGTCGGTTATCCTTCAGCTTATGCTGGTAATCCGTGTCTCCGGAGAAAGCAATAGGCAGGAGTTCTGCTTCATCGTCCGTAGGCCAGTCTTGCTCGTCCAAGGCCTTGGTTATCTGCTCAATGAACCAACTAGATGATTTCAGATGCTTCATGCTTTCGTCCCACTGTTGAACCGCGACAGCTAAACGAAGCAAGCTCCAGTCGGAGACGTCGAGCGGCGGCTTTGTCTTCCTTCGGTCTTCGTCTGTGGGTGGCTTGGTACCATAAAACAACTTGAATGGCGCACTTAATTCTGTAAGAAGGTTCCGGAGTGGTGTTGGCTTGCGAGGTTGAAACCTCTCCGACTCGGATGGATAGTGTTCTGAGCACAAGAGCTTACTCTTGCGGAACCCACCATGTTCCCCATACCCATCTAGTCGGTGATGTTCGTCAAATACCGCCATGTCCGTTCCACGAAGATGGGGTAGATATCCATCAATGGCTGGAACGTAACGCAGTACCATCCATCCAAGGACATGCAAGAAGGATTCGAGATCGTCCTCAAATGCGTGTAACTTCCCAGGGTTCTTTAACAGCTGTGCAGACATAAATTGCCACGTTCCCTGTCGATTTGTGGTAATTAGGATGTGGAAAAACAAATCGTGAGGGACTCACCGTACGATCAGGTCGCCTGCTGCCAGTCTCATCGACTTTCTTCGCCATCTCCCAGTCGATCAACAACCCTCTTCCTTCGTCTGTCAGAATGATATTTCCTACACTGATGTCACGGTGCAGAATCTTCGCATTCTCGAATGCATACGAGTGCGCTTCGCGTTCCGATGTCAGCATACAGTCCATCTGTGGATTATAAAAAACTCACCTTCCAACGCGTCCAACACGGCGGTAACAAGTTGCTTCGTGCAATCAAACTTGATCAGCGCACGTCCGACCACTCCATGGACAAGTCGATAATGTTGATGTGCCGTAATCCTCGGCTTCACGAGCAGCCACGGCGCATTCGCAAATTCCTGAGTTCTCGTCCTGCCACCATCGATATCGCCACCCTCGACATGTTCGGGGATGTTCGGCGTTTTGTGCTTGTGAAGAGTCGCATATACGTCGCGCTCGGGCAGTACAACGACACCTGGCAGGTCCGACAGGAATCGCCAAGTATCTTTCATGTAGACCATCGTTTCTTCATCCCACGGCTCCTTCGCTGTCGCACCCTCCTCGTCAGTGGCCGAACTCCCGTCTTCCTTGCTGGATGACTTTCCACCAGCAGCGCATCCACCGACATCCCCGGCCGGTATCCAAACGAGGGGCGAGCTGCGGGTGCGCCGGCTGACAATAGAACGATTCTGAGTGGGCAGCCTAGGTCCGCAAGCATAACCCCTCTTGAGCAAACCGGGAACCGAATATCTGTATAGCGGAACCCTATCCCCTACATTCAACTTCTTCCTGATCCGTGCTTCCACATCGGCCGAGAGATCTGCTGGTTCGACCGATGTGTCGTGTCCACGTTCCTTTGCAGAGAGGTGGTTGAATCGCCACAAAAATTCAGCCATCAATCGAGGATTCTCTCGGTAGTTGAACGCGGCGGACACGATCGTACCAGAAGTGTCCCATCGGAGAAACCGCGCGTCATTGCCTTCAATCAAGACCGAAAACGAAAAGTTTCGGAATTGCTTGCTGTCCAGAGCCCCGGCGTAGTGCGCCAGTTGTCCGCGAGCATAGATCCCGTCCTGTGTGCCAGGCGTGAACGGAACGTCCCCGGGCGCCGACCGACGTTCTCCATCTGAATCTGGACGTTTCGGATCTTCGAATGCCACACCTTCCGTTTTCCTTTTGAACTCGATCCAGAGTTCCATTTGCGAAAAGTCGGTCCTGTCGGGGATCTGGACACCCTCGATGCGCTCGTAGATCGAAATGTCCGCCTTCAGCCTCAGCTTGTTCACCGTGTCTTCCTTCGCGCTCGTGTTGACAGCCTTCAAATGTGGCATCCATCCTTCAATCGCGCTGATCTGAACACGAAGTCATTTTTATGCAACTAGTACAAGGAATGAAGCGGATACTTACGAATGGGGTATAGCATGCAGTCTCCACTCCTTTTGATGGAACATCCTTGAATGCATCTTTCGGTATGTCTGGTAAATCCGGTAACCCGTTGGAAGGACGAAGAAATTCTTTGAAAAATTCGTTGACGGGCATCGGGCCGACCCAGTGACCGTCCATCTCGCTAGCTAGTTGGATGCGAACTTGCTCGAAGTCCAACACCTTGGAAGTGTAGGTCAGGTCCGTGCCGAACTTCTTCTTAGCCGGGGTTGCTTCGGTGGTAACTTCGCGCTGAGGAAAGCGGGGTGCGTCGCTGGGAACAATGTTCCCAGAAGTCTGCGCAAAGTCAGAGTGGTTTTCGTGAGTATCCGACATGTGAGTGAGTGCGCAATAGAAAAGACGAAACGCACAGATCAAAGGCGTGGGTTGGGAGGGTATTTATCGTCCCGGATTGTGCTGCAAGCTGTGCGAATGAAGGTCAGCCTTGAGGGAAACCCGATTGTTGTACTAACCCAGGCGTGGACAATATGATCTTGTCCACCGCGTTTGTGGAAGGTGTCCAGTACGCGAAATAAAGTCCGACGCCACCTACGCGTCTTGGTCAGGTGACTCACAAAGCTACCACAGTTACTGATGCGTGTCGAGCATCCCACACTGGTTGAACTCTGCTCAAGTTCAATACGGTCCACAGCGGAGCTTACAGCATATATGTGGGACCGCCTATGCAATATCCCGACAGATGATGTACGGATCTGGCTGATGAACCCTCACCCGCGAGTAGCCTATTGATAATCCCGCGATCTGCCTTACCCGAGTCCACTTTTCTGTTTCCAGGCTAAAGAAAGTATGTGTGTCTTCTTTGAGAAGAATTCCATGCCATGGTGAGCTCTCCACTCTGCTAGCAATGCAAGCTGTC
>JBBPLE010000451.1:17546-27867 GCA_038089675.1 Boletales sp. KT-2023b | reverse complement strand
ACTGTATACTTAGCAAGGGGGAGTGTTGAATGGACTCTGTGTTACATACATAGTAATTAGTTCACATGTCACATGTATTTACTTTCAGACTCAGCAGAGCTGAGTTCTAATCAATTCTTTACTCGATACCACCATCACCCATTGTAAGCTCCTCAAGCCCAACCAACCCAGGTATGTGAGAGACCTTCCCATGTATGTAACACACATACTTGCAACAGCAATGTTACAATCTGGTGACCAATCCCAAGTGTGGTTTTTCTGTGTTAGGTCTAGGAGGGGTCATGCAAGGTTTGAATAGTTTGGAATGAATTGTTTATAGAAGTTCACAAAACCCAGGAAGGATTGGACATCTTTCACTTTGGCTGGGATAGGCCATTTCTGAATGCCATCTAATTTGACTGGGTCCATTGCAAGGGTTCCCAGTTTGACTATCATTCCCAAGTATTCAACCTCTGAGGTGGTGAATTTGCATTTTTCTAATTTGAGATGAAGGACAAGTTCCTTCATTCATTGGAGGACTTGTTTGGTGTATTCTTCATGGGTTTGTGGATTGAAGGAGAAAATGAGAAGGTCATCCATATAAATGATTAACTATCCTTCCATGATCATATCTCAAAAAAAGTCATTCATAAATTGTTGGAACATGGGGGGGGAGTTTGATTGCCCAAAGAACATAACTGTTGGTTTGAAGAGTCCTTGATAAGTGATAAAAGCTGCCTTCCATTGATGTCTGTCTTTGATTCAGACATTGTTGTATCCCCATCAGACATCAAATTTGGTAAAGAGTTTAGTGTCTTTGAGCTTGTCAATGAGGTTGGAGATTAGGGGAAGGGGGTAAGCATCTTTGATAGTGTGATCATTGAGATATCTATAATCTTGACAGGAATGTAGTCCTCCATCCTTTTTTTTAACAAAGAAGAAGTGGGAGGCTTGTGGGGAGTTGGATGGGCGTATTTTGCTGGATTTGAGATTTTCATTGATGAAGTTGTCAGCAGCTTTCCATTCTTCAGGGGTAAGGGAGTAGATTTTGGAAACTTTAGGTATGAAGGTTTCATCTAAATTTATCTTGTGATCATAAGATCAAGATGGGGGAAGGTGGTGGGCTGCATTTTTGGAGAATACTTCATCAAATTCTTTATACTTGGAGGGGAGGGTAATGAGATTCTCAATGTTTTTTGCTTTGATGGCTAATTTTGTTGCAGTGGTAAAAGCTCAGACATAACTTTCTCCGAAGGAATGTTGAAATCCAAATCAAGCGGCTCAGTGAGTAATTTGATTCATCATGGCTTGTTTGCAGAAATCCCCTGGTCCTTCTTGATCCAAATACCTGCAGAGAAGGCTTTCTTTTCAGTTGAGATTCAATGGAGTGTAGTTCATTGGTCAGAGGGTGGTTTTTGGGGCATAGAGTTCTTTTGTTTGATCTAATTCTTCTGGGATTGAAATGGTTCCTTCAATCCAGTTGATCTTGGGATTGGTTTCCTTCAACCATGGGTGTCCTAAGATTATGTTTTCCCTTCCACAGTGCATTACATGGAAGCAGATTTTCTGGATGATGTTATCGAGGTGTATTGGGATGAGGGTGGTAAATTTGATGTTGCCATTTTGGTTTTGAGTCTGGTTGACATTTCTGACAGAGATGGGAGTGGGGAGTCTTTCAAGGGGAAGTTTCCATCTTTTGGCAAAATGCCAATCAATGTGTTACGATTCACTTCTTTTCTCTTCTTGTTCGTCGATATGATGAACCAGCCCAACCTGGTATCTTTACTTTCTTTAGAGTGCTCTAGAACATGCAATGTGTTCATCGCACACCTTTCATTTCCACTTCTCTATTTTTGTTATCAACGCTTCAATTTCTCATGGAAGGTTCTATCTTTCTTTGCTTAGTAACAAACCTTCCATGACCTTCTATCAGTTTCCATTCTTCACAGTACTTAAAGCCATTGCTCTACTCGATGTATCCTTAGCTTAGTCCTGCTCAATTCTACCTTGAACTCTTTTGAAACTCTTCGTCGACTTAATTGTCGGATGACCCCCTTTGAACCTCCTTTGTTGGCTCTATAGTCGGACAACTCTCTTGTACCTCCTTCATCGACTCCATCGTTGGACAACTCTCTTGTTCTCCTTCATCGACCTCATCATTGGACGACTCCTTGACTTTTCAGCAAGCATCTCTTGTCCAAATACCGTGAACCCCCTTCATCAACTCCATCGTCAGACAACTCTCTTGTTCTCCTTCATTGACCTCACCGTTGGATGACTCCTCGACTTTTCAGCAAGCATCCCTTGTCCGAATATTGTGAACCTTTAACCCACAGTTAGTTTGTTGAGCCTATGCTCATTCCTACCTGGACCAAGCATAACAAAAGGACTAAGCTCTTCTTTTCAAGCTACCATCACTGTAGTCTCTCACCATTTCCTCCCCTCGAACACCAGGAGCCCTTGAATGGGCACTACAACACTCTTATTGAGTCCCCTCTGATTCCCCCTCCTCCACTGAACTTTTGGATGAAGAATCATTTGCTCCTGCTCCAGATGTCTCTCCTAGGGAACCAACACCACCCCTCCCCACTCCCATTGTAACTAGACCTCTCCTCCTTCCTCCCCCATCCTCCACCCCCATTCCCCCTCGTCAGTTCGTTCCCTCACACCCACTACCCCCTTTCCTTCCCCCACAACCACCTCATTCCACCATGACCTCAAAACCAGTCAAACTTCGCATTGGTGCCCCTGAAAACTTTGATGGCGACTATGCCAAAGCCACAATCTGGTTGGACTCTGTCCGAACCTACCTCCTTGTCAATGAAGAAGTCTATACCACCAACGCCATGAAGATTGCCTTCGCTCTCTCATATATAACTAAAGGAGCTGCCCTTACTTGGGCCTCCTCCTTCTGAAAAGCCACTCTCAGTGCAAACAAAGGCTTTGGTACTTATGCAGACTTTATTACTGAATTCAACACCACCTTTGAACACAAAGACACTGTCGCCCTCTCTATCACCTGGCTTTCATCCACTAAGATGGAAGGAAAACCCTCCCTCTCCAACCTCACCAAGTACATCTCCAAATTCCGGAACCATGTCCAGATCTGTGGGATCACCAACCAAAACGTCCTCATCGGATACTTCTCCACCAGCATCTACACCAAACTCATGTGTCACATCATGTCTATGGACACCATCCCCACTAAAATCGACAAATGGTACACCAAGTCCACCCACTTCCTCACCCAATGGGGAAGAGCCAATGACATGGCAAAATGAGGCAAGACCACCCCCCCCTACCATTCATTTTCCTCTTCCTCCTGCCCCCAGAAAGACCCTGATGCCATGGACATTGATGCTATCAAAGTATCTAAGTTAACCCCAGAGGAACGAAAATGCTGTATCACAAAAGGACTCTGTTTCTGCTGCTGAAAACCCAGACATCTCTCTGGCAACTGCCCAAACTTCCCTTCTCAGCCAAAGAAGACCAGAGAAAGGAAGGTTAGAAAGGTTGAAGAAGTCCCCAGGTTAGTAGAAGTCGAGGATAATGACGAAGAAGAAACCATAGCAAGAATCTCCTTTGTACCCTCCAATGAGGATTTTTAGAATGGAGACCTTCCCCAATGCAAGGCTCTCCCTCTTTTATGTGCACTCCTGTACTTGTATTGTCGATTACCAAGCAGTCTATGCAAATCCCCATTGAAATCATCGAACCATTGCACCTAAAAGCCGTTGGAACTCATGCTCTTGTTGACTCTGGAGCACAAATTTCCTGCATTGATTGGGACTTTGTTCAAAAACATCATCTCCCAAAAGAATGACTCCCCTCCCCCATTGCCATCAAAAATGTCAACCAATCCTCGAACAAGAACAGTCTTATCCATTTTTCCACCATGCTCTATGTCCGCATTGGACAGCTTATGCACCATGTCACATTCTACATCCTTAACTGTGGAAAGGAGAACATAATCCTCGGACTTCCCTGGCTTAGAAAAGCCAACCCCACCATCGACTGGATCAAGCGAGAACTATCCATTCCCCTTGACTCCAATCAATCCCAGGAATTGTACTACAACCGTACCAAACCAACTCCTACCCCTCAGACACCAACCCCTTGCCCACCTTGACATGTACAAGTCGATTCTGTCTAGGACGGACATCTCTATGACTACATGAAAAAGGACACCGAAGCCCGATACCTTCAATGAGCCAATGACAACCGAATCATCAATTGGATCATACACTGCAGATCTCGCTTCATCCCCTCCACCACCATTGCTAAAATTATGACGGCAACTGAACTGGCTATGGCTGCCAAAAAAGCCAAACCAAAGGCAACCCTCCCATCCGAATACTCCTCTTTCACCTCTGTCTTCTCAAAAGAAGCAACTGACCATGTTCCCCCTAGCCGACCCTACGACCATGAGATCAATCTCAATGACTCTTTCACCCCAAAAGTTGGCAAACTTTACCCCCTCTCTCCCAACAAAAAAGCTGCTATGGACACATTCCTCAATGAGAACCTCAAAGCAGGGAAAATTCACCCATCCAATTCTCCCCAAGCCTCCCCCTTCTTCTTCATTAAAAAGAAGGATGGCAGCCTTTGACCCTGCCAAGATTATCGCTACATCAATGAACATACCATCTGCAATGCCTATCCCCTCCCCCTCATATCTGACCTCATCGATAAACTTAAAGGCACCAAAACCTTTACCAAGTTTGATGTTCATTGGGGATATAACAATGTCCACATCAAAGATGGTCATCAATGGAAAGTGGCATTCATCACCCACAAAGGACTGTTCGAACCAACAGTCATGTTCTTTGGTCTTTGCAACTCCCCTGCCACCTTTCAACGATTCATGAACGACTCCTTCCATGATATGATCACAGAAGGATGGCTCGTCATTTACATGGACAACCTCCTCACCTTCTCCCCTGATGCCAAAACCCACGAAGAATGAACCAAACAAGTACTCCAATGCATGACCGAGTTAGATCTTCACCTTAAACTCAACAAATGCACATTTGCTACCAACGAGGTCAAATACCTTGGCATGATCGTACAACCTGATGAGCTCACCATGGATCCAGTGAAACTGGATGGCATTCATGAATGGCCAACCCCCACCAAAGTCAAAGATGTCCGTTCCTTTTTAGGATTTGCCAACTTCTACTGATGATTCATTCCCAACTACTCCAACATCGCTCACCCCCTCCTTGACCTTACAAAGAAAAATCAACCCTGGGATTGGTCTCCCACTTGTCAACAATCCTTCAATGAACTCAAACGACTGTTCCTTAGTCGTCCAATCCTTCATCTTCCAGATCCCGCCTGCCCCTTTGCCATTGCCACCAACACTTCCAAATATGCCTCTGGTGGAGTCCTCCTCCAAACTGATGCCAATGGAGATTGGCACCCATCCTCCTACCTCTCACAGTCCTTCTCCTCTGCCAAACGAAACTACAACATCTACAACAGAGAACTCCTTGCTGTCATTCATGGCCTCAAAGCCTGGCACCACTATCTCCAAGGATCTCCCTTCCCTGTCGAAGTCTTCACCGATCACAAAAACCTCACATATTTCCACCAACCCCAGAAACTCAACCGACGACAGGCTTGTTGGTTGCTTGATATCTCAGATTTCGACCTCCACCTGACCCATGTCCCTGGTACTTCTCTCACTGCACCTGATGCCCTCTCCCACTGCCCAGATCTTCTCCCACCGACTGACGAGGATAACGACAATGTAACCCTCCTTCCTGACACTCTTTTTGTCAATCTCATCGACACCTCCCTCCAAACCAAACTGGCTACCTCCTCCGCTTCTGACCCCCTTGTCCTTGATGTGTTATGCACTACCACTGGTGACGTCCCCACCCAATTCCACTCTTGTCTCTCCAACTGGCAATATGATGCTGGCATCCTCACCTTCCAAGGATGTATCTATGTTCCTCCCGACCTTCACCGCTCCATTGTTGAACAACACCATGATCACACCTCTGCTGGTTATCCTGGATATCTCAAAACTCGTCAACTTGTTGCCACTGAATTTTGGTGGCCTGGCCTTGCCCAGTTTGTCCATAAATATGTCGAGGGATGTGCAGCTTGTCAATCCTCCAAAGTGAACACCCACCCCACCTCCCCACCCCTCTCCCCCATTGTTTCCTCCTCCACTATCCCTTTCTGACAGATCTCTTGCGACCTCATCACGGACCTTCCCATCTCCTCCAGCTTTGACAGTCTTTGGTCATGGTCAACCATGGGCTTACTAAGGGGTGATTCTCTGTCCTACCAAGAAATCCATCTCCACCAAAGGAATTGCCTCCCTCTTCTTTCACAAAGTCTACACCAGATTCAGCCTCTACAATAAGATAATCTCAGACCATGGACCCCAATTCGCCTCCTCCTTCACAAAAGAGCTTGGATGACTCCTCAGATACAACCTCTCCCTCTCCACTGCATACCATCCTCAATCCGATGGAGAAACCGAGCAGGTAAACCAAGAGGTAGAAACCTATCTTCGGATCTTCTGCGGTAATTCCCCCTCTACATGGTCTGACCTCATCTCCCATGCTGAATTTGCACATAATCACTGTCCTCACTCCATCACCAATAAATCCCCATTCTTCCTTATGATGGGATTTGAACCCCATCCCCTTCCCACTATCATTGCTGAAACCAACCTCCCTGCAGTTGAAGAACAACTCAAACTCCTCTCCGCAGCTAGAGATGAAGCCCTGGTGGCCCACAAACTTGCCAGACAAGTCATGAAATCCCGTTTCCATGGAAAATTCACTCCCTTCTGTAAAGGCGACAAGGTTTGGCTAGAAGCCCGAAATCTGAAATGTCTTATCTCCCATCCGAAGTTCGCCCCAAAGCGAGAAGGACTCTTTACTGTCACTCAGGTCCTTTTCCCCCTTACCTATAAACTCCACCTCCCACGAACATGGAAAATACACCTGGTCTTCCACGTGTCCTTGTTATTGCCCTATTGTGAAAACAATGTACACAGACCGAACTTCCCCTCCCCTCCACCTGACCTTATCAATGGAGAAGAGGAATACGAAATGGAAAAAATTATCCAACATTGTGGAACCCTGAACAACCAAAAATTCCTAGTCCGCTGGAAGGGATACTTGGCTGAAGAAGACTCCTGGTTACCTGAATCGGAGTTTAACCATGCCAAGGAAATCCTATCCAAATATAAAGCCCTCCACCCTCACGCCTTCCCTCCTTCATCCTCTGCATCACCTACAAAACCCAAACATGTCCGCTCCCACTAGATCCCCTTCCCCCACTGCTGCTACCACTGGTTGGACCACCCCCTTACTCTATCACATCCAAGGCCTTGATTCCACTAATTACAACCCGGGCATTCCCTGGTCTACGTCCCCTCCTCTGCGTCTTCCCCCTCTCGATCCTAACCCAGTAGTCTCTGTTGAACTATCCCTCTATGCCCAATGCATCTGTCCGGATCCCTTCCCCATTACCAAACAATCTTCACTTATGCTTCTTCTTGAAACCCCCCATCTCCTTACCCCCCTTCGCACCCACTTAGAACCCTTCTCTCCCCTTGATACCCTCCTTCTCCTCTTCCAAGAAATCCATACCCTCTACCCCCTTGCCAACCAGATGTCTGATTACCCTACGGAACATATTGCCACCCTCCACAAAACCCACACTGAGCTCACCAACCTCGTCCTTTCCATCATGCATCAGCTGGAAATGGACAAACTAGTGAAGGACGTTCTACATTACACCCGAGAACTTGACAAACAACACTGCCTCCACCAGAACCCCTCCCCCAAAGCTTCTGAAGAACCCCTCACCCTCGAGGAATTAGCCGTTATGGAACGAGCTGAAGTCAGTTGGGATGGACAACGTAATATACCTCTCTCCCCTGATCATTACCTTTACAGTTGAGCTTGCTTCCACTGCCACCAACTCTCCCACATCCATATCAATTGTCCACATTACATCTGCCCCCACTGTCCCCGCCACCCTCGCCCTCATACCCTTAACCCTGTAGGCTCTTCCTCCTCTTCTGCTTCTTCCACACGTTCTAGGCATTCTGGTCCACCCCAATCCCTCATTGAACAACTCTCCGACCCCCCGTCCTCTAGTTCTGGCTCAGCTCCCAGACCGGTTCCTCCCCCCTCTTATCGTTGTCACTGAACCCCTCATCCTCGACAATGTCATCGTCATCCCTCCTCAAACTTGCTGATCTTGATCTGAACGATAATGACCCAGGATATGATGACTCAGCATATGCTAATATGACTGGTTCCCCTGGTGGAGATAGGTGTATGGATTTCTAATTCTTTCTTTTTGCTTTTGTTCTTTGTTGTGACTTTGAATGTACTTCGGGGGTAATGTTATGATTCACTTCTTTTCTCTTCTTGTTCGTCGATATGATGAACTGGCCTGACCCAGTATCTTTACTTTCTTTAGAGTGCTCTAGAACATGCAACATGTTTGTCGCACACCTTTCATTTCCGCTTCTCTATTTTTGTTATCAATGCTTCGATTTCTCATGGAAGGTTCTATCTTTCTTTGCTTAGTAACAAACCTTCCATGACCTTCTATCAGTTTCCATTCTTCACAGTACTTAAAGCCATTGCTCTACTCAATGTATCCTTAGCTTAGTCCTGCTCAATTCTACCTTGAACTCTTTTGAAACTCTTCGTCAACTTAATCGTTGGATGACCTCCTTTGAACCTCCTTCATCGGCTCTATAGTTGGACAACTCTCTTGTACCTCCTTCGTCAACTCCATCGTCAGACAACTCTCTTGTTCTCCTTCGTTGACCTCATCGTCAGACGACTCCTCGACTTTTTGGCAAGCATCCCTTGTCCGAATACTGTGAACCCCCTTCGTCGACTCCATTGTCGGACGACTCTCTTGTTCTCCTTCATCGACCTCACTGTCAGATGACTCCTCGACTTTTCGGCAAGCATCCCTTGTCCGAATATTGTGAACCTTTAACCCACAGTCAGTTCTTTGAGCCTATGCTTGTTCCTACCCGGACCAAGTGTAACACAATGCAGGAGATGGTTGCACCAGAATCTACCAATGCTTGGGTTCCAACATCTTGAGATGCACTCAGGATTGAAATGGAAAGATGAATAGCATTTCAATCACTTTGGGAAGTAAGTACAGGAGTGCATCTAGTTGGGGAGGGGGCCCACATTGGGTTGGACCTTGTTATGATCAGTGATACCCCCCTATCTTTTCTTTCCTTGTTACATAATAACCTGTCTCAATCTTCTTTTGATTCTCTCACTATGTGACACAGTAACATTGATCTCCCTTCACATTCTAGACTTTACCATGTCTATTCACACTTACTATCTATTTTTACTTAGAGATCCCAACTAGATTTCCTATGCATCTCCACTTGCACAGCCTGCACTATTTATTCTTACTATTTTCTCATCATCATTCATAGCCTTTGATTGCAGCTCCTTTGCACAGACTGGCATAGCTCTATACTTAGTTTCTGCAGCCCTATGGCTATCTGATGACTCGTAGTGACTCAGTATGACTAGCACTACTTAGTATAAATACTGGCCGTACATGTACAGTAATGCTAAGCAATTCCTACCTTAGGTTTTCGCCTTCTCATCCCTTGTCCTCCTCTGAGTTTATCCTAAGTTTGGCCTTAGTGCCTCCTCATTGTCATCCTTAGTCTCTAGCCACCCAGAACCTCTGTGATCCTTCTGGGAGATCCTTGATGTCATCTGATGTAACCACCAACCTTCATCCACTGGAACCCTTGATCTTCATTTCCAGAGTTCCTGACTTATGTCAGTATGTTATTCCCAGCCCCTGTCCTTGACCTAGGCAATTACTGCTAGGTCTATGCTTGTTTCTACCCAGACCAAGTGTAACAAAAGGAATTGCTTCTCTCAATAGGACTACTCTCTAGTAGATCCCACCATTTCACACCAGCGCCCCAGAAACCCTAGGCCTTTGGGCAACCTTTGTACCCCAGATTCACACTTCTACCAGGAACGTGTTCAAGAACCCTACCCCTCAGACTCAGACTCATCACACCATCCTACCCCAGTCCCTACTGACATAGAGGACAAAGATATTGAAATCCCTGCCCACGAGAATCCACTAGACACCCACCTCTCTCACAAACTCTCTGCACAATTATCCTTAAATAGGGTACCCACACCACCATCTCCATTAACTCTCACATGACACCTCCACTTCACTGGAGGAACTGTTCCATCTACCATCATTCTCACACCAGTCCCCCATCCACAGATTCTACCCCCATTTCTTCCAACCGAACCATCATCCCCAGTCCCATCAATCACCACGCACC
>JBBPLE010000451.1:0-17536 GCA_038089675.1 Boletales sp. KT-2023b | reverse complement strand
CCCCCTCTCTTCCAACCAAACCCCCCCCCCCCCCCCCCCACAAACAAGAAGAGAAAAACCCCCCCCCCCCCCCCCCCCGCACAAACCTTTAGAACTTCACATCACCCCCTCTGATCATTTTGATGGAAGCTATGCCACAGCCAAAGCCTGGTTCACCTCTGTTGTATTCTACTTCCTGGTCAATGAAGAAGTATACAACAACAATACCAAGAAAGTGGTGTATGCTCTCTCTTATATGACCAAGGGATCTGCTGACACATGGGCAGCAACATATTGTATCAAAATCCTAGCAAATGAGGAAATGATTACTTGGGACAAATTCAAAGAAGCCTTCCAAGGCACTTTCTATCATCATGACAGCAAAGCTGTATCTATCACCGCCCTTAATTCATTATGAATGAAGGGGAACTCCATGGCTGATCTCACCTGATACATCACCAAATTCAGAAACCACATACAGATCTCTGAAATCTCCAATGAAAATGTCCTAATTGGATATTTCGCTGCTGGAGTTATGGTAAACCTCATGAAACGCATCATGTCCATGGATACAGTATCAACCAAGGTCAATGACTGGTACAACAAGGCTGTACACTTCCTCAGTCAATTCCAGAAAGCCAATGATATTGCATGATCCAGTAGGAATCCTTCTCACACTCCATATCGTTCCTTCCAATCAAATTCCCACACTTGACCAACACATGACCCTAACGCAATGGACATCAATGCAATTTGAATCAGGAGATTAACCCCAGAGGAACATAAACAATGCTTTGAAAAGGGGTTGTGCTTCTGATGCCATCAACCTGGACATAACACAACTAAATGTACCAAATTCCCTGGTTGCCCCACCCCTAAAAATGTCCATCAGACTACCACCACTACCACCATCGATGAAATCAAAGAATGTGACAATGACAACATGGAAGTCAACCATGTCTTGGGTTTTTAGAGAGGAGGTCCAACCCAACACGGGCCCCCTCCCCAACTAGATGTGCTCCTGTATTTATCTCTCAAAGTGATCGAAATGCTATTTACCTCCCCATTTCAATCCTGAGCACATCACAAGACGTTGGAACCCAAGCACTGGTTGACTCTGGTGCAAACATCTCCTGTATCGACTGGCATTTCACCAAAAGATGGAAACTTCCCCTGGAATGCCTCCCCACCCCTATCCTAGTAAGAAATGTCGATCAAACCCAAAACCAAAACAGAGATATCAAATTCACTGCCTATATTCCAATCCAGCTCGATAATGTCATCCAAAGAATCTGCTTTCACATAATGCACTGTGGAAGGGAAAATATCATCCTAGGGCATCCCTGGTTAAAAGAAACCAACCCCATGATCGATTGGACAAAAGGGACTGCATCAATACCCAAAGACAAAGATCAAACAAAGGAACTCTATACCCTGAAAACCACCCTTCAACCCATGAATCATACCCCACTTAACCTAGATCGAAAGGAAAGCCTACTCTACCGATACCTAGATCAGGAAGGACCAGGAGACTTTTGCAAACGAGCCATCATGAATTGAATCACACACAGAGCCGCTAAATTTGGATTCCACCACCCCTTCAGGGAAAGCTACATCTGAGCTTTCATCACCGCTACCAAACTAGCCATTGAAGCAAAGGACACAAAGAATACCATCACCCTTCCCTCAGAATATAGCAAGTTTGAAGAAGTATTCTCCAAAAATGCGGCTCACTGCCTTCCTCCATCTCAATCCTACAATCACAAAATAAATTTGGATGAGACTTTCATACCCAAAGTTTCCAAAATCTACCCCCTTACCCCTGAGGAACGAAAAGCTGCAGATGACTTCATCGATGAAAATCTTAAGTCAGGCAAAATACATCCATCCAACTCCCTGCAAGCCTCTCCTTTCTTCTTCATCAAAAAAAAGGATGGAGGACTATGCCCCTGCCAAGACTATAGATATCTCAATGACCACACCATCAAAGATGCTTATCCTCTCCCACTGATCTCAGACCTCATTGATAAACTCAAGGATGCCAAACTCTTTACCAAATTTGACGTTTGATGGGGATACAACAACATCCGGATTAAAGATGGACATCAATGGAAGGCAGCCTTTATTATGCATAGAGGACTTTGTGAACCAACAGTAATGTTCTTTGGACAATCAAACTCCCCCCCCCACATTCCAACAATTCATGAACAATTCCTTCCAAGATATGATTGCCAAAGGATGGTTGATCATTTACATGGACAATCTTCTCATTTTCTCCTCTGATCCAAAAACCCATGAACAATATACCAAACAAGTCCTCCAAAGAATAAAAGAACTTGACCTCCATCTCAAATTAGAAAAATGCAAATTTGCTGCCCTGGAAGTCAAATACCTAGGGATGATGGTCAAACCAGGAACCCTCACAATGGACCCTGTCAAATTGGATGGCATCCAGAAATGGCCCATTCCAGCCAAAGTAAAAGATGTCTGCTTCTTCTTGGGCTTCATGAACTTCTATAGACAATTCATCCCAAACTATTTGAACCTTGCATGCCCCCTCCTAGACTTGACCCAGAAAAATTGCATTTGGGATTGGTCTCCAGATTGCAATGTTGCCTTTCAGAAACTCAAAAACAAATTTTTGAAAAAACCCATCCTTAGATTCCCCAATCTCAGCAAGCCCTTTGCCATAGCCACCAATGCCTCCAAATATGCATCCAGAGGAATCCTCCTCCAAACCAATGAAAACAGGGATTGGAAACCCTGTTTGTATTTATCTCAATCCTTCTCCCCTGTCAAACAAAACTATGATATCTACGACTGAGAACTCCTGGCTATCATTCAAGCTCTCAAAATGTGGAAGCACTACCTCTGAGGCCATCCCACTCCCATCCAAGTCTTTACTGATCACAAAAATTTAACCTACTTCAAACAGCCACAGAATCTTAATCAGACACAAGCAAGATGGCTACTTGACCTTGCTGACTTTAATCTTCAACTAATTCATGTGGCAGGAAAAAACTTGGCTGGACCCAATGTGCTCTCTCACTACCCTGATCTCATTCCTGATGATGAACAGGACAATCATGATGTAACACTCCTTCCTCCTTCCCTATTTATCAATATGATCAACACTGCCCTAACTGACAAACTCTGCTCCTCCTCCACCAACAACCCCCTAGTCCTGGACTCCCTCCAAGCCCTAGACAGTGAAGTCCCCACCCAACTTCGCTCCCACCTTTCTGATTGGAAATATGATGCAGGGATACTTACTTATCAGGGATGCATCTATGTTCCAAATGATCTGGAATTATGATGATCCATCGTAACCAGGCACCACTCTCATGCTGCAGCTGGTCACCCCAGATACCTCAAAACTCACCAATTAGTTACATCAGAATTTTGGTGGCCAGGCATGGCCACCTTCATTCGCAAATATGTTGAAGGATATATTCACTGCCAACAAGCCAAAGCTGACACACACCCCTCTGCACCCCCCCCACTTTCCATCCCCTTTAAATCCTCCTGCCCCTTTCAACAAATCTCCTGCAATCTAATCACCAATCTTCCCCTTTTGGACAGTTTCGACTCTTTATTGGTTGTGGTCAACCATAGACTTACAAAGGGGGTAATTTTGTGCCCAACTAAGAAAACTGCTACAGCTGAGGGAATTGCCACACTCTTCCTCAACAAAGTCTGGAAATGGTTTGGCCTTTATGATAAAATTATCTCAGATCGTGGACCACAATTTGCTTCAGCCTTTGCCAAGAAACTGGGAAAACTCCTTGGTTACGATCTTTCCCTCAGCACCGCCTACCATCCACAAACTGATGGGGAAACAGAATGAGTCAACCAAGAAGTGAAAACATACCTACAGATCTTTTGCAGTAACAACCCAACAATCTGGGCAGAACATATCACCATGGTGGAATTTGCACATAACCACCACTCCCATTCTGTTACCCAAAAATCCCCATTCTTTCTCATGATGGGCTATGAACCCTGCCCCCTCCCTATGGTTATCTCCAAGTCACAGTTACCAGCTTTAGAACAATGTCTCAAGGAACTCTTGGCTGCCTGTGATGAACCCCTAGCTGAACATGATCTCACACACCAGCTTATGAAATCTAGGTACCACAAAAAATTCATCCCATTTACAAAAGGAGATAAGGTTTGGTTAAATGCCAAAAACCTTAAGCAAAATGTCATTGCCCCTAAGTTCTCAGCAAAACAAGAAGGACCTTTCACCATCACCGAAGTCCTCTCCCTGGTTACATATCAATTATGGCTTCCCCTCACCTGGAAAATTCACAACATCTTCCACACCTCACTGCTTTCAAGGTACCATGAGAACGAAATACATGGCCCCAACTTCCCAACTCCTCCACTGGAATTGATTGGAGGGGAAGAGGAATACAAATTAGAATGAATCATCAAGCACCATGGCAACCATTCCCAGAGGCAGTACCTTGTGTGATGGAAAGGCTATCCACCAAAAGATGACTCATGGCTTCCAGAAAAAGATCTGAAACATGCACAGGAGATCCTCAAAAGTTATAAAAACCTCACTCACAAAGTATCATCCTCATCATCCAAACCAACCAAATGCACTTGCACCACCCCCTCCAAACCATAGTCCCCATGTCTGCCACTTCCCCCATCTCCATCTCCTCCAGCTCCCCTATGCCTCCCTCCATTAGCTCCCCTTCTGCATCCCCAGTCCTACCCCCCTCCGCCTCTACTGCCATCAAGGAACAAATCCTCCAGATCACTCTTCACATCCCTGACACTGTCCTCAATGACCTTACCACCAGCCTGGTTGTCCAACAACCCACCCCCACCTCTCCCACTCCTGCCTCTTCTCCAGGTCTCCCTACCATTCCCTCATTTCCCCCTTCTGTTCCTGTCCACATCCACCGCCTCCACCACCCCAACCATCACATCCTCTTCACCCATATCCTCTTCCAAGAAGCCCCCTGCTCTGCATTGGAACAACACCCTGCCTATCAAATGTCCCCTGAAGTAATTGCTGCAGTTGCCACCTTTGACGAGACGGCATCCCTCACTTGCAACCTATCCATTACTTACTGATTGTCCAATGCCCCACTCTGGACCATAGTTGGACAGTTAAGAGAAAAGGCACTTGACAACCTATACCATTTAGGCTTCAGGCATTTCATTAAACATGTCTTACCATATGGCACTATCGCTGAAGTCATTACCACCATCGCCCTAAATCTCATAACTGAGGAATGATGAGCCTATTTATATGGCCAACCATCATTCACCCCTTGCATTCCCCCATCCTTAGCCAACTTTATTATCCCTGTTCCTCCTTTTCAACCCTCCACTGAGGACCAGGAGAATGAACCCCCATTGCTTCTGACTTCCTTCCCCACCACACCCTTGCCAGCCTACAAGCTGCAGCCACACTCATGGACCTATCCAGGTGCAACACCTCCACCCACCTTCCCACCCCACATCCAAATACCAGAACTATCCTCTCTGACATGGGTGCAACCACCAATTGGAATGAGATTCCCATGCCCCCTCCCTCCAATCCCTCCTGATGCAATTGATGCCAACAAAGAGGGCATCACACCCTTGACTGTCACCAACATCATTGTGACCATTGCTGACAATGTGTGCCTGGACACACATACTGCTCCTGCCCCAATCACCCTTGTCCCCACTGTACCAACAACTGGGGAACCAACCCTGACAACATTCCCACTATTAACCACCATGGATGTGAGAAGTGTGGCTCCCCCCATGGCCATAATTGGGGCTGCACTGACTACTACCATGGATGGCAGGACACCTGGGGAGACGAAGACATTGTCACCAATGAAGAAGTCACCTTTGATTAAAGTAAATCCAGTGGCTTTACCATACAAAGGGGGTAATGTTACAATCGGTGATACCCCCTATCTTTTCTTTTCTTGTTACATAATAACATGTCTCAATCTTCTTTTGATTCTCTCACTATGCAACATGGTAACATTGATCTCCCTTCACATTCTAGACTCTACCATGTCTATTCATGCTTACTATCTATTTTTACTTAGAGATCCCAACTAGATTTCCTATGCATCTCCACTTGCACAGCCTGCACTATTTATTCTTACTATTTTCTCATCATCATTCATAGCCTTTGATTGCAGCTCCTTTGCACAGACTGGCATAGCTCTATACTTAGTTTCTGCAGCCCTATGGCTATCTGATGACTCGTAGTGACTCAGTATGACTAGCACTACTTAGTATAAATACTGGCCGTACATGTACAGTAATGCTAAGCAATTCCTACCTTAGGTTTTCGCCTTCTCATCCCTTGTCCTCCTCTGAGTTTATCCTAAGTTGACCTTAGTGCCTCCTCATTGTCATCCTTAGTCTCTAGTCACCCAGAACCTCTGTGATCCTTCTGGGAGATCCTTGACATCATCTGATGTAACCACCAACCTTCATCCACTGAAACCCTTGATCATCATTTCTGGAGTCCCTGACTTACGTCAGTATGTTATTCCCAGCCCCTGTCCTTGACCTAGGTGATTACTGCTAGGTCTATGCTTGTTTCTACCCAGACCAAGTGTAACAGACCTCCTCTCTAAAAACCTGAGACACAGTTGACTTCCATATCATTATTGTCACATTCTTTGATTTCTTCTATCGTGGTGGTGGTGGTTGTTTGGCAGACGTTTCTGGGGGTGGGGCGACTGGGGAATTTGGTGCATTTGTTTGCATTATGTCCAGGTTGGCAACATCAGAGGCATAACCCCTTTTCAAAGCATTGCTTACGTTCTTCGGGTTAATTTCCCAATTCAGATTGCATCAACATCCATCGCATTAGGGTCATGTGTGGGTCAGGTATGGGAGTGTGTTTGGAAGGAATGGTATGGGGTGTGAGAGGGGTTTCTGCTTGATCATGTGATGTCATCCACTTTCTGGAATTGGCTGAGGAAGTGAACAGCTTTGTTGTACCAGTCATCAATTTTGGTTGGTATGGTATCCATGAACATTATGCATTTCATGAGGTTTACCATAACTCTGGCAGCAAAATACCCAATTAGGACATTTTCATCAGAGATTTCAGAGATCTGAACATGATTTCTAAATTCAGCAATGTATTGGGTAAGATCAGCCATGGAGCTTCCTTTCATCCATAATGAGTTAAGGGCAGTGATGGATACAGCTTTGCTGTTATGGTGGTAGAAGGTGCTTTGGAAGGCTTCCTTGAATTCATCCCAGGTGATGTCTTCTCCTCCTGTGAGGATTTTAATACAATATGTTGCTGCCCAGGTGGCGGCAGACCCTTTTGTCATGTAAGATAGAGCGTATGCCACTTTCTTGGTGTCATTGTTGTATATTTCATCGTTGACCATAAAGTAGAATACAACTGATGCAAACCATGCTTTGGCAGTGGCATAGCTTCCATTGAAGTGATTGGGAGGGGCAATATGAAGTTCTACTGGTTTGTGGGGAGGGGGTCCTGTTTTGCTCATGTTGACTGATGGGATTGGTGATGTTGGTTCTGTGGGGATGAATGAAGGTAAAATCTGGTGGTAAGGGACTGGTGTAGGGGTGACGGTAGATGGGACTGTTCCTCCAGTGAAGTGGAGGTGGCAAGTGAGTGTTAATGGAGAGGGGGGTGTGGGTATCCTGGTTAAGGATAGCTGAGCGGAGAGTTCATTGGATAGGTGGGTGTCAATGGGGTTCTTGTGGGCTGGGATGAAGAGATCTTCATTTTCTACATTGGTGGGTGCTGGGGTGGTGGGGTGCAAGGAATCTGAGTCTGAGGGGTGGGTTTCTTGAACACATTCTTGGTAGAAGTGTGAATCTGGGGTACAAAGATTGCCTGAAGGCCTAGGGTTTCTGGGGCGCTGGTGTGAAATGGTGGGATCTACTAGATAGTAGTCCTATTGAGGAGAAAGCAATTCCTTTTGTTACACTTGCCCCAGGTAGAGACAAGCATAGACCTAACAATAATTGCCTAGGTCAAAGGCAGGGGCTAGGGATAATGTACTGACATAAGTCAGGGATTTCGGAGATGAAAGTGTAAGGTTCTGGTGGACAAAAGTACAGGGTTACATCAGATGACATCAAGGATTCTCCCAGAAGGATTGCAGAGGTTCTGGGTGGCTAAAGACAAAGGATGATGAGGAGGAGGCACTAAGGCCAAACTTAAGGACTGGCTCAGAGGAGGACTAGAGTGATGAAGGTGAAAACCTAAGGTAGGAATTGCTTAGCATTTACTGTACATGTGTGACCAGTATTTATACTAAGTAGTGCCAGTCATACTGAGTCACTGTGAGTCAATGGATAGCCATAGGGCTGCATAAACTAAGTATAAAGCTATGCAAGTCTATGCAAAGGAACTGCAATCAGAGGCTATGGGTGATGATGAGAAAATATAGAGAATAAATAGTGCAGGCTGCACAGGTGGAAACGCATAGGAAATCTATCAAGGATCTCTAGGTGAAAATAGATAGTAAGCATAAATAGACATGGTAAAATCTAGAACATGAAGGGATATCAATGTTACCATGTCACATAGCGAAAGAATCAAAAGAGGACTGAGACAGGTTATTATGTAACAATGGAAGAAAGGATAGGGGGGTATCACTGATCATAACATTACCCCCTTTGTATGGCAAAACCACCAGATTTGCTTTAATCAAACATAACATCTTCGTTGGTGATGATGTCCTCATCTCCCCATGTGTCCTGCCATCTGTGATAGTAGTTGGTACATCCCCAATTGTGCCCATGGAGGGAGCCGCATTTCTCACACCCTCTATGGTTGATGGTAGGGACATTGTCAGGGTCAGTTCCCCAATTGTTGGTGCAGTGGGGACAGGGGCAATTGGGACAAGAGCAATGGGTATGTCCTGGGGCCCAGCATCAGCAGTGGTCGCATTGATGTTGTCTACAATCGAGGATGCAATGTCCGTGGTGATGACAATGATTGCATCATGAGGGATTGGAGGGAGGGGGTGCAGGTATCTCATCCCAGTTGGTAGTGGCTCCAGTGTCAGAGAGAATAGTTCCTGTGTTAGGGTGTGGGGTGGGGAGGTGGGTAGCAGTGTTGCACCTGGATAAGTCCATGAGTGTGGCCACAGCTTGTAGGCTGGCAGGGGTGTGGTGGGGGTGGAAGTTGGTGGCAACCGGTGGTTCGTTCTCCTGGTTCACAATAGGGGAACCCTGTCAAAAAGGTTGGAGGGGGATAAGGAAGTCAACAAGAGATGGGGGAGTGTGGGGGGTGAATGATGGTTGGCTATATAAGTAGGTGTGGCATTCTTCTGTTATGAGGTTGAGGGTGATGGTGGTGATGACCTCCGTGATAGTTCCATATGGGAGGACATGTTCAATAAAGTGGCTGAAGCCAAGGTGGTATAGATTGTTGAGCACCTTTTCCCATAGTTGGCCTACTATGGTCCAGAGTGGAGTGTCAGAAGATTGGTAGGTGATAGATAGGTTGCGAATGAGGGATGTGGTTTTGTCGAAGGTAGCAATGGCAGTGATCACTTCAGGGGACATCTGGTATGCTGGGTGTTGTTCTAAAGCAGAATGAGGGGCTTCTTGAGAGAGGACATGGGTAAAGAGGATGTGGCAGTTAGGGTGACAGAGGTGGTGTATGTGAATGGGGATGGAGGGGGGGAATGGGGGAATGGTGGTAAGGCCTGGTGGGGATGTAGGGGTGGTAGAGGTGGGGGAGGGTTGTTGGACAACAGGACTGGTGGTGAGGTCATCGAGGACTGTATCTGGAATACAAAGGGCAATTTGAAGGATTTGTTTCTCTATGGCAGTGGAGGTGGAGGGAGGTAGAACCAGGGATGTGGAGGGGGAACTGATGGGGGGAGGGGTGGGGGAGCTAGAGGAGATAGAGATAGGAGATGTGGCAGACATTATGGTTTGGATGATGGATGGGATGTGTGAGTGTGTTTGGGTGGTTTGGATGCTGAGGATGAGGCTTTGGATATGAGGTTTTTATAGCTTTTTAGGAGATCCTGTGCATGTTTCAACTCCTGTTCTAGGAGCCACAAGTCATCTTCTGGTGGATAGCCTTTCCATCTGACAAGGTACTGCCTCTGGGAATGGTTGCCATGGTGCTTGATAATTTTCTCTATTTCATATTCTTCTTCCCCTCTGATCAGATCCAGTGGAGGGGCTGGGAAGTTAGGGCCATGTATCTCATTTTCATGATATCATGAGAGTAGAGATGTGTGGAAGAGGTTGTGAATTTTCCAGGTAAGAGGGAGTTGCAGTTGGTAAGTGACCAGGGAGAGAACTTTGGTGATAGTAAAAGGTTCTTCTTGTTTGGCTGAGAATTTAGGGGCGATGACATTTCATTTAAGGTTTTTGGTGTTCAGCCAGACTTTATCTCCTTTGGTAAACAGAATGAATTTCCCATGGTACCTGGATTTCATAAGCTGGTGTGCGAGATCATGTGCAGCTAGGGCTTCATTGCAGGCAGCTGAGAGTTCTTTGAGACATTGTTCTAAAGCTGGTAACTGTGACTTGGAGATAACCATAGGGAGGGGGCAGGGTTCATAGCCCATCATGAGAAAGAACAGGAATTTTTGGATGACAGAATGGAGGCAGTGGTTATGTGTGAATTCTGCCATGGTGATATGTTCTGCCCAGATTGTTGGGTTGTTACTGCAGAAGATCTGTAGGTACGTTTCCACTTCTTGGTTGACTCATTCCATTTCCCCATCAGTTTGTGGATGGTAAGCAGTACTGAGGGAAAGATCATAACCAAGGAGTTTTCCCAGTTCCTTGGCAAAGGCTGAAGCAAATTGTGGTCCATGATCTGAGATAATTTTGTCATAAAGACCAAACCATTTCCAGACTTTGTTGAGGAAAAGTGTGGCAATTCCCTCGGCTGTAGCAGTTTTCTTAGTTGGGCACAAAATTACCCCCTTTATAAGTCTGGTCAACCATGACCAATAATGAGTCAAAGCCATCAGAAAGGGGAAGATTGGTGATCAGATTGCAGGAGATTTGTTGGAAGGGGCAGGAGGACTTGGAGGGAATGGGGAGTGGGGGGGATGTGGAGGGGTGTGTGTCAGCCTTAGCATGTTGGCAGTGAATACATCCTTCAACATATTTACAAATGAAGGTGGCCATTCCTGGCCACCAGAATTCAGATGCCACCAATTGGTGAGTTTTGAGATAGCTGGGGTGGCTGGTTGATGTGTGGGAATGGTGCCTTGCTATGATGGATCAGTGGAGTTCAAGGTTATTTGGGATGTAGACACGGTTTTGGTATGTGAGAATGCCAGCATCATATTTCCAATTGGAGAGGTGGGAGCGGAGTTGGGAAGGTACTTCCCCATCCAGAGCTTGGAGGGAATCCAGTACTAGGAGGTTGGTGGTGGAGGAAGAGTGGAGTTTGTTGGTCAGGGCAGTGTCAATCATGTTGACAAATATGGAAGGAGGAAGAAGTGTTACATCATGATTGTCCAGTTCATCATTGAGGATCAAATCAGGATGGTGAGAGAGGGCATTGGGTCTGGCCAAATCTTTTCTGGCTATGTGAATTAGTCGGAGATCAAAGTCAGCAAGATCAAGGAGCAATCTTGCTTGTCTTTGATTAAGATTCTGCGGTTGTTTGAAGTAGGTTAAATTCTTGTGGTTGGTAAAGACCTGAATAGGGGTAGGGTGACTGCAGAGATAGTGTTTCCACATTTTGAGAGCCCAGATGATGGCTAGGAGTTCTCGGTCATAGATTTCATAGTTTTGTTCAGTGGGAGAAAAGGATTGGGACAGGTAAGAACAGGGTTTCCAATCCCCATTTTCATCGGTTTGGAGGAGTATTCCTCCAGAGGCAAATTTTGAAGTGTTGGTGGCAATTGCAAAGGGTTTACCAAGGTCTGGGAACCGGAGAATGGGTTTTTCCAAAAATTTGGCTTTGAGCTTTTGAAAGGCAATTGTTGAATGGACTCTATTTTACATACATAGTAATTAGTTCACATGTCACATGTATTTACTTTCGGACTCAGCAGAGCTGAGTTCTAATTGATTCTTTACTCAATACCACTATCACCTGTTGTAAGCTCCTCAAGCCCAACCAACCCAGGTATGTGAGAGACCTTCCCATGTATGTAACACACATACTCACAACAGGTTATGAGCCCCAAGCGGCCGTCCAGCATTTAACGCAGGATACCTGCTCTCTCATCCCTACCTGACCATTGGTTGGTGCAGATTCAGTTCCACCTGCCATTCAGGTGCCTTTGGGGTGCAGATTAAGTTCCACCCCCGAATGATGAACATTTGAGCTGTTTGTGTGGTTCAGTTCCACTGAATGCTTTGCAAAGCGAAAGCCGCACAGAGCAGCCACTCTCCACCTCAAAACAAGGGGAGACTATGTCCCCCAAGTTTTTGGGCTCTGGATGTTCAGTGATGCAGTTTATCCCATCCCTTTCACTTCTTGTTTAAGGTACCCATGCTAACGTCTACCCCAACCAGACCCTACCATGTCTTCCACCTCCCTCTCCACCATTGTCAAGCTCAATGGCACTAACTACCATGCCTGGCGGTCCCAGATGGATGACTACCTTTGTTCCATCGGGGTTTACTCCCGCATCATGAAGCTTTGACCCACCGTCCCTGTCTCCCTCCCGGAGATAAAAGACAGCACTGGGCACGTCACCCAGGCTGCCTACACTCCCCTGGCCAACAAAGTCTGTCGCACTGAAGAGAAGCAGGAGGACTGGGACAAGGACGATGACAAGGCCACTGGTGCAATCATGCTCACTTGCAAATGACATGTTCGCAAGTGTGGCATCAACTTCGGTGACCATGCCAAAAATATCCTCATCGAACTGGAAAAGTGGTTCAACAACCCCACTGTCTCCTCCACAATAATGGAGTTTAAAGCCCTCATGGGCCTCCAAATCCCCAACAACAACTCACCAGTGTTGACCTTCTCCAAGCTTGACACCCTCTTCTCCTGCCTCTCTGACTTTGGCTATCCAGTCGACGACAAAATCAAGTCATTGATCATGATCTCAAAGATCCCCAAGTATGCCAACCACGTCACCACCACCATTGCCACTGCAAAGCCTGAGATGAACTCAGCAGGAGTTGTCACCAAGACAGTTCCCACCATTGAGGAGATCTTCCAACAGATAGAAGTGTTGTGGCAAACATACATGCAGCGCTGTCCCACCAAGGACTCCTGGCCTCAACAGGCAAATAAAGTCAGCACTGTCAAATGGCAGCAGGGGGAACCCCAGTTCTCCCAGCAGCAGTAGATGCAGCAAGGTGGTTCCTCCTCCAAGGGGAATAACCAAAAAGCGCAAAAGGGTAACCACTCTGAAAAGGGTGAAGAAAAGCACAAGGAGAAGAAGAAGACCTGCAAGGAAAAGAAGCAGGCAGAGGCCACACAAGCCTCTGCCTCCTTCACCTTCACCTCTGCCACCATCATCGCCCCTGCCACCACCATGTTCACATCGCCCATCCCTGACCTCCACCGCAACGCACACATGCCTGGTGTGACCCACTATGGGCTGCCTGCATTTCCTCTCACCAAGGAAACTGTCTCCCTAGCACAACACCTTGAGGTCCCCATGACCTCTTCTACAATCCACAACCTCGAACCAGTTGTATCCCACCACTCCAAGTGTGCTTGCACAGAGCAATCCCTCTCTGATCACCTCTCCACCCTGCTTTCCAAATGGATCACGGATGTCCCACTAGCCAGGACAACAGGAATCATGGAGGTCAATGAGGACATTGTCAGTCTAGGCGAAGATGCCTATGACAAGTACATTGAGGGCTTTTTTATGAAGTCCACGTCACAGTGCGTATCCCCTCTCCCATCTACATCAGGTACTGACAAGCAATTAAATTTGCTGCAGATAAATCATATATACACATACCCTGTAGTAGATAATTCCAATAAATCTGCTACACATGAATTCACACAGTGTGACACATGCAGTAAGGACAGCAAAGGAAAGGAAAAAGCGCACAACCACAAGGTCCCATTGGACATGTGGCTGCTCGACTCAGGAGCTTCAGCTCACTTCTCACCTGATAGCTCTGACTTCATCGAGTATCAGAAATTCGACCAGCCCCAATGGGCTTCCACCACCAATGGCCAATCACCTATTATAGGTAGAGGCACCATTTTGCTAAGGTTTGGCAACCACATATGCCGCCTATCACCTGTCATGCACATGCCCTCGTGTGCTGTTTGACTAGTGTCAATGGGCACTTTATTGCAGAACACCTGCCTCATGCCTCGTGCCCAGCCTGGATATTTAACTATCTGGGACCAGTGCTTCAAGGAAGCTTACTTGGAGTTCCACAGTCATGGTGGACAAACCATGTATTGGCTTTGTGCCAAACCCATTTTCCCTGATGACATGCCCTCCAGCATGTCATCACTTGCCTCTGAGATTGAATATGAACTCATGCACCGACATCTTGGACATTCATCCCCTGATGTCATCAGGCACGCTAAAAAGCACCTGAAGGGTTTTCCCAATGTGAAGATCCCATCTAAGACTGGCCTCTGCCAAGGGTGTCAGCTCAGCAAACAGCCAAATTGTCCTTTTCCTCTTAGTGAGATGCAGGCAACCACTCCCTTTGAGTTGATTCATTCAGACTTAAAATCCTTCAAGGTAGCATCTTACTCAAAATACAAGTATGCAGTTGTCTTTTATGATGACTTCACATCAATGGCCTGGACCACCTTGATAAGGTCCAAGGATCAAACACTCTGTGCAACCAAACAATGGTTTGCATTTGTCTGCAATCAGTACAATGCTGTGATAAACCACTGGTGATCTGATGCTGGAGGTGAATATACCTCTGGCACTTTCAGGGAGTTCCTAAAGGACAACAGAGTTAATATCCAACAGTCTGCCCCATATGCACACCAGCAGAACAGGCGTGCAGAATGCCTAATCCATACATTAATGGACAAGGCACAGGCTATGCGGTTACATGCTTGCCTACCTCCCTCCTACTGGGAATGGGCTCTGCTTCATGCAACCCACATTTATAACCAGACCCCACAGCTTCGGCTGAAATGGGATACTCCCCTGACATTACTTAAGGGGGAGAAACCATCCATTGATCACCTTCAGGTATTTGGTTGTGATGCCTATATGCACATTCCTGCAGAACGCTGTGGCGGAAAGCTACAGCCAAAATCACAGTTGATGATCTACCTGGGGGTTGCCCCTGGTAGTGATTCAAACTACATTTTTATGTCACCAACAAATGCCATTGTTACATCAGCACATGCGATCTTCAACAAGACTCTCTTCCCAAGATGCTCTCAATCTGCTCCACACCATCCCCTTGCAGGTCCCCCAGAACCAACTCATACTCATGATGAGGTTCTGGAAATTCTGGTCCTGGCTCCCACTGGTTCCGATGAGAGTTCTGAGTTGGAATCTGATTCCAGTGAAGAGTCCAATATGGATTCAAGGAATTTGCCCTCTCCTTCACTGTTGCCGAGCCTGAGTATGTTGAGATCTTCTTCTCCATCTCTCACTCCTCACACCCAGACACCCAGTCCAGCCCCTCCTCCAGTGACACCTCTGTCACACAGACCACCACCAACTGGTCCCCCACTTATCCCAAGGCACAGTGAGTGTCTCCATAACCCCCCGATGCACCCCGGAAACATTTTCAGTGAGCACTGTCATCCCTTACAACAACTCTGGGACCTTGAAAGTGAGTCATGCTGGAAGGATCTCACCGGCAAAGCTGGCCCATCCCAAGTCCTGGACACCATTCTGGACTCACCTGCAGTCCCTGGTGGACTCCCCCCATCTCCTACTTCCAAGGATGATGTTGACCATCTCACATGGGAAGGGGGAGATGCATTGGTTTCATTCCTTTGCAATCATGCTATCCCACATGACTCCACTTTTGGGGCATCCCCTAACTTACGCAAGTGGACATTCCACGACATCCAAAAGCTCCCTAAATCAGAGCAAAAGGATTGGCTCAAAGCCTGTGAGGATCAGCTGCAAATGCTAAAGGACCGCAAGGTCTACAAAGTTGTTCTGTGCCCACAACACCACAAGGTGATAAAAAACCACTGGGTCTTCGATCAAAAGTTGGACGGTCATAAAAGAGCCCACCTGGTAGCCAATGACTTTAGCCAGGTTGAAGGGTTAGACTTTGACCAAGTCTTTTCCCCAGTTGTACATTTTGAGACTGTGCGATGTATGTTTGCCCTCTTGGCCCTGGAAGGATGGCACATCTCCAGGCTAGACATACACTCTGCATACCTTTATGGTAAACTGGAAGAGGAAATCTACATGGAATTTCCTGAGGGGTTTATGCCTCCCAACCAAAAAAGCAAAGTCCTCTGCCTATTGCACACACTTTATGGACTCAAGCAGGCTGGCTTAGCCTGGTGGAAAGCGCTTGATGCATCCATGGCAGAACTCGGCTTTAAACGGCTAAAAACTGATGCTGGACTTTTCATTTATTGCAAAGGCAAAGATATCTGTCTAGCGATAGTCTACATAGATGATACCCTCTTCTGTGGCCCCAACAAGATCTTTGTAGACAGGATCAAGGCTGCATTCATGAAGAAGTGGGAATGTCATGATCTTGGAGAGCCATCCGAATTCCTCTGAATGAACATTTGTCAAGAAGGTTGTAACATCTGAATCAACCAAAAGGATTACCTCGACAAGGTGCTTGAGTGATGCAGCATGACCAACACCAAATCTGCGCCTACCCCTCTCCCACAGGGTTATTACCCAGTGAAGAATGATGCCCCAGTCCAACATGAATTATGGATGCATTTTCAGACCATGATCGGCTTGTTGCTGTATCTTATGATTGGCACCTGTCCAGACATTGCGTATGCAGTTACCCAACTAGCATGCATGTCAGCCAACCCATCACAGGAACATCTTGACAGAGCTCTGTACATCTGCTGGTACCTTATCAGAACCAGGGATTATTCCCTATTATATAATGGTTCCTCTGGAAAAGGCATTCTTGCCTGTACTGATTCAGATTGGGCACAGGATGTTAATACCATGCACTCCCAAACCGGCTTTTATCTCAAAATGGCCGATGGTGTGTTTTTGTGGAATTCACACTTACAAAAAACCACCACCGTCTCTTCCACTGAAGCAGAATATATGGCGCTAAGCGATTGTTCGCATCAATGCATGTGGATCCATGAGATGATGGGTGAGCTTGGCTATAAGCTGAAACCTATCCCCATCTGTGGCAACAACCAGGGTAGTTTATTCATTGCACAAAACCCTGTGACTGAAAAGCACAACAAACACATTTGTGTGAAATATCACTTTATCCACGATGCAGTTATGGTCCACAAGCTAGTGGAGCTTTTCTATATCCCCGGGACTGACAATCCCGCCAATATGTTCACCAAGAACCTTGGACACATCAAGTTCAATGAATTCCACTCCCAGCTCAGACTGGAGTTTAACTCCACCAAGTAAAAGTACTGCCCTCCATTTTAATGCTTTACATATCTACTGTATACTTAGCAAGGGGGAGTGTTGAATGGACTCTGTGTTACATACATAGTAATTAGTTCACA